>CM070037.1:117522754-117561406 GCA_036250615.1 Ptychadena robeensis | reverse complement strand
AATAAAATTATTCCTCAAAAATACCACTTGCCTAATAATTCTGCACTCCCTGTACATTACGGATGCAGCCCACTCTCAATTAGTGATGGCTGAACATCGACCAGATCCGTCCGCGAACGGGCGGGGAATTTGAATCCCAAAAAAAGGAAGTGGCATCACATCTGGTACCTGGAATGCATAGTTCCAGATTATGATAGCCGGATGTGACGTCACTTCCTGTTCTTGAGCCAGCATTTTACCAGAAGACCGGCTTCATGCCCGGTCTTCTAGTGAAAAGATTCTCGCTGCTCCTGACCCTGCCGGAGGCTGGACTGTCTCCCTTGCGGGAAGTTTGGCCATCACTACTCTCAATTATATATGGAAGAGAGATAGAATATTCCCATATTGTCACCTTACCGATAGCGACAATAAAGTTAGCTAGTTTATGTTAATTTCTTTTAATCAAACTTGGATTCTGATCTGAAATATTAGTGGCTGAAAACAGCTCTGCCAGTCAGAGACAGCTCCCCCACCTCTTTTAACTCCTGCTCTGCTCTACCAGTCAGTGAACAGAGCTCAACCAGAAGTGAGCAGTTACTAGAAGTATTTTTGGGGATTAAGTGCTCTGCTGTATAGTGCTCATCCCATATAACGCAGCTTCTAATGGTCCCCAAAATATGGTTGTTTTTAGTATACCAAGTTGGTTTTACTTTGATCTTCTTTGCCTTCACCAAGGGTGTAGAAGGCTGATGCTTTACTTAGAGTTGTCAAAGTTGGGTCTAGGGTTACAGAGATTAAGTTATTTGCATGAATGGGCGCGCACAGACAGAGACTCAATTTAGGGGGCAATTTTGAACACCAGCCTACAGCGTTTTGTATCGCGGACTTTGTCCGATCGCATCCCCTATTGAAATACCGCATCCATTGACATTCATTCTCTATGGGCGCGATCAGGGGCGATCAGTCGCGGCTTAAAATGATGGCCCCTGAATGCAGCCATGAAAAATCGCTAGAGATCTCCACCCACGGTTACAATCGCGCCGGATCGCTCTACTGGATACAAGCCCTAACAATGGCTTCCTTAAACCAGCTTAACTGAGAAGGAAAACGAGAAAAAAGAGATGGTCAAATGTTTTCACTAGCTGACTTTGTAAACTGACTGCAAAGCCACTGAAAGTTATATTATCACCAAAATTGCTGGAGATGTAGAGAAGGGTTGTGGGAACATTTGAACAAAATGTTTTTGCTCTAGCATATGTAGTTTTTGCATAAATTACGTCGAAATTTTGACTTGACTTTATACTTAATTTATGCAAAAACTATTTGTGTTAGAGCAATACTTTTTACTTTTTTTGTTGTATACCCCCAACCCTTCTCTACATCTCCAGCAAGTTTGGTGATGATACCATGCTCAGGGGCTTTTCAATTATAAAAATAAAAACAGTTGACCATTGTTGGAGGTTGGATTGACTTGCGGTCTAATAGCCTTTGTATAAGTCTTCAGTGACTCCTTTTCCTGGCTTTTTATACAGGTGATCAATAAAAAAAAAGAAATAAATAAAAAGAACTATTGATTTCCAATCAGATAATCTCTTCTGTTTTACTTATCAGAGCGGCTGATTTTTGCTTCATGAGTCTGCTCTTGCATTAGATAACTCTCCTGAGGCCTTGAGTACACACTGATATTCAACCAATTTATAGCCTCATCTCGGCTCTCTCCCCTTCTGTTCCACTTACTAGTTGTTCTTTTAAAGTCTCTAAGCTGTGCGGCTGTTGTCTCTATTCCCAGCAGCATCGGGGTCCGCAGCAGTTGATGATTTTCCTGTCTTCTTGTGTTTCTGAGATGTTTCATGGTGTGTGAAATTGGCAAAGTAGTTGATTGTTTTCTTTGACCATGCTCTGATAGTAATATTTAGGGATGAACTTTGTCATGCTGGTTTGAAAGAGATGATCTGAATGGATACTAGCTATCCTGAAAGTTTATTAGGCATTTTACTGCAAAATTATGGAAAAAGTGCCAAGCAATATGAAGGTGAAAGGAATAAGTAAATCATCAACATCAATTAAAGTAGCACTAGCGCAGTGATGGCATGGGCGCCAGAGGTGGCACTCAGAGCCCTCTCTGTGGGCACGTGAGCTGTCAGCCAGCACAGAGGAAAGAACTGCAACCTATTGGCTCTCAATGCTTTCAGTGGCTTTTCCCCTCTCTTCTTGCACACAGTGCCCCATACCCTCTCCTAATCTATCTTATAAGAAAGTAGAGTGTATTTTTTGTGTATTTTTGTATATTTGAGTTGTGTATTTGCAATTCAGGTTAAATTGCCATGCCGGCACTTTGAGATAAATAAGTTGGGTTTGGGATTCAGTTTGGGCACTTCAGTCTCTGAAAGGTTCACCATCACTGCACTAGGCGAAGGTATGGTAATCATATAACATGATCATCTTAGTAGGGAGTTGACTTGTTAAAGGTATTTAGTGAACATTGGCAACATTGGCAGTGAACATTGGCAATAACCTTATTAAACAGAAGAATTATTATTATTAAATAGAAGAATTGACAGTGAACATTGGCAACATTGGTAGTGAACATTGGCAACAACCTTAATAAATATAAGAATTACCGGTATATCAGAACAGCATTACAATGGGAATATAAAATGATGGGAGCAGGACTCTAGGACTTGTCCCCACTCAGCCTCCATTCATATCAATAGCCGTGACCCCACTTAGGCAGGTGGCCATGGGTGGCTGCGGCCACAGTGGCGGCTGCCGCTAATCATGCCGCTAATCATGCCCTTAGACTTGCACTTGTGTTAGCCATGAGTAGTGTTGAGCAGCATATGGTATATTCGAATTCGCGTAATTTCACAAAAATACAAAGGAAAATTTGTGAAATTTTATTAGACCGTAATCTATTGCCTTTCATAGCGTGCGTCTGTTCGCAATGCAGCTTTACAGCTTCTCTCCTTCACTCTGTGATCTTAGCCAGTACGAGCACTGTGCACATTGCGCAGATCCAAACGCAATGCGCACAAATATGCTCGATGTATGCCAGTAAACAATGTTGAAGCATGATATGACGAATATCCGCCATTGCAAATACCCGAGCGCACATTCACGAAAGGTGCCGAAAAGGTCCGACCAGAGGAATAATTATTTTCACTAGAGACCTGTTAGAGACACCAGATCTCTAGCGATATACCGAGCAGGCGGATCTGACTTTTTAAAAAGATTCAAATTCCACGCTCTTCTCTGGGAATTTGAATAAAAACCAGAATTGACGTTACTGACGTCATTTCCAGTACCTGGAACACACAGTTCCTGGTTTCAATATCTGGACATTACATTACTGACGTCACTTCCGGTTTAAGCTGGTTTTCTTTCACTAGAAAGAGAACCCGGTTCCTGGTGAAAGAATTCTTCCACTGGCCGGATCTTTCTGCTCCTGATCAGGCTGGCAGAAGAATAGTCACCTTCTTCAACGCCAGTGAACAGGGCGGGTTGAACATCCGAACTGTCCACCTTGCAGACATATGATAGATAGATTTATGATAGTTAATGAGAAAAAAATCCGTAGAGAGCTTCACTGACCATGGTAGATGTGAACATCCAAAAACTTAATGCAGATACCCAAACAAAAGAGTCTTTAAATAAGGATTTGTCAAATAGTTTGAGTCTCTAGTAGGCTCCATTGGCTGAAATATTGGTTTTGGTTGATATAAACTTGTACTTTTCTAATATCATTATTTCTACAATCTCCAAGGTTCTTGTCATTTATTTTTTAGGTAGGAAACCTGGGACTTCTCTTCATGCTTCTCTTCTTTATTTACGCAGCTCTTGGAGTGGAGCTGTTTGGAAAACTTGGTGGGTATAGTTTCTATACATTTAGTAATGTTATTACTGCAGGATTACGTGTACCTGAGGAGATGTCTATATCTTTCATTGTTCCCTCTGCAGTTTGCAATGATGATCATCCTTGTGAGGGAATGAGCCGCCATGCCACCTTTGAAAATTTTGGCATGGCCTTTTTGACTCTATTCCAGGTTTCTACAGGAGATAATTGGAATGGAATAATGAAGGTAAAAAGTTTGCTTTTTATACAGTTCTTAATGATTTCACAACATTTTACATTGGTGAAGAAAGTATTTGTGAAGTGTTTGCATGAAATTTTTTATTGACAATTGTTAATTGTGTATTTTGGCCCACATACAGAAAGACATGTCATCTACGTATCTGATGTGCACAGGGTTGAACTCAAAAACTTTCTATAGTTCTTGACCAAGTTGTATTACATTAAAGTGGAAACATAATATATATTTACAATTAGTAATCCCTTACTTTGCATTGAAATGCCTCCTTCCTTGGTGTAACATTAGAGTTACCATCTTGTGTGTAGCAGTGTAGATCTAACCATTCACTTCTGACCAAATAATCCACCCCCACTTCTCTCTTACTACCCACACTCCTCATCCATCATTATAGGCATATCACAGGAGGGGCTGAGTGGAAAACAAAAGTGCAGCCGTTCCCCCCCCCCCCCCCCCCCCCCCCAGGTAAATATCTCTGGCCACTGACGCCACCATCCTCTTGCGACTCTGTCACCCCACCCCCGGGAGTGCCTCTCCACCCAAAATATTTTTCTAAAATACTTTCCTACCCATGATATTTTCCTACTCTTACAACTGCGCATGCACGGGGTAGGAAAATATTTTAGAACACCGGCAGTGATAGGTGTGCGCACTGGGGGAGGCATCCACCAAGATGCCACCCTGGATAGGAAAATATTTTCCTACCCTTACAACTGCGCATGCCCAGGGTAGAAAAAAAGCGGCAGTGATAGGTGTGCACCCTGCGGGGGGAGCACCTACGGAGATGTCACCCTGGACAACCGCCCATGTTGCCCATGCCTAAAACTGCCACTGCGTATATGCAAATGTTGCTTACACTATTTTGCAAACTCTTGCAAAGCTTTTGAAAGCTTCCCTGTCACCTTTAACTCCCTCTCTGCCGGTCAGAACAAGGAGCTCCAACCTGCAGAGCGCCAGATATTTTTCAGGGATCAGACGCTCCACTATATAAGGTGTTTGTTATACAACTGAGTATTTAGTGGTACAAAAAATTCAGTATAGGAACGCTTTAACCAATTGAATTACCATACTAGAAAACGAGCCTGTAAACGTAAACTTTTTTTTTTAAAGGTTAGAAAGGTCACACTGAAATCTGAGATGAAAAGCTACGCCTTGCTGCATTTAATTTCTCTTTGTGATATTTACTTTGGAAATAAAGCAGTTAATCCTGTCCCCTCAGGTTGGCAGCATTAAATTATGTATATCTGGAAATATCACTTTCAGACAGGTCATATCACCTCTGTTATATATATTTTATAATATTTTCCCTCTGCTATATAGCAGCTGTCCAAATATTTCAGTAGCAGCCAAGATTTGTGATGTGCCCAGCTCAGTCTGCCCACTCAGCAGAATGATGGAGAATGAGTGTTCAGCAAAGTATGACTAACCCAAATCTTACAGGCATTATCATCCTCATCCATGTAATAGTTTTGTTAGTCTAGAAACCTCTTTAAATAGATTTATGCTTTGGCCTTGCTTGTACACCCACTAGGCATCAAATTACTGTATTTTTCTAACTATAAGACTCACTTTTTTTACCATAAAATGAACGGGAAAGTTCCCAGCCGTCTTATGGTCCAAATATGTAAAAATCATAAATTGTAATTTTTTTTAGTCCCAACCATCCTGGGAGCA
Source organism: Ptychadena robeensis (assembly GCA_036250615.1). Lineage (NCBI taxonomy): Eukaryota > Metazoa > Chordata > Amphibia > Anura > Ptychadenidae > Ptychadena > Ptychadena robeensis. Next base: position 117,555,665 of record CM070037.1, on the reverse strand, counting down.
ATAGCTCTGCATCCCAGGAGGCATCAATTTGTTCCATTCCCTCCAGCCAAGCCAAAAAGCCAATGCCAAGAAGAGATCTTATCTGCATTAGCACCAGTAGTACCCATTCTCTGAACACACTGACCAACTTATGGAGAGACTCATTTTACAATTAGATAGCATGAGCTGTGTATTTACATTAACATTCTGCATTGCAATAAATACATTTTGTAACAAAGACTTATATCTGCTCCCATATGTAGATAGCTGTTCATGGGTAAGTTAATCAGTGCCAGATTTTAAAATGTGTCTCTTCATAAGTTGACCAGTGGGTTCAGAAAAAAATCAACAAGTGTTAAAGCAAATTTATAGAAGAAAAAATAATTCCCAGACTGAAAAATTAACTAATTTTTTCCCACCCCAATTATTTAGGGGAAGCTTTACAAAAACAATAGAAATTGCACAATTTTACTTACCTACTGTTCATTTTAATATTCATGGTCACATAAAATCATGGAGGTTCCTATTTAACGCCATTGGACTGGTAATTAATAAATTGACCTTGAACCAAATCTGAATGGCAACTGCCCTGTATCTGAGTCAATGTAACTCAGGCTACGCTCCCATGATACACAAGAACATTTTTTTATTTAGTAGAGTAGGGGAATAGAGATGCTCACAAAAAGTTCACAAACTTTTTTTAATTAATGCAAAACGTACATGTGCAATTTTTTTTGTAATGTTCCTTCAACCCTTCTCTACATGTCCAGCAATCATGGTGATAATACTGTACACACACACACTGGGTTAGTCAAATAAAGTACAGTACAGATGGATAAGACAGGAGGTGTGATCAGGGACAATCCAAAGTCAGGGCAGGCAGAGTTCAAGCAATATCAGAAATCAGATTGTATCACCGTTGTTAACAAAGACGCTCACAGCAGCACACCCAAGGCTTTAACAGGCAATGGTGTGCATGACAGATCCTTATTAACCTACTGAGTGTTGCGCATAGGGCACGCTTTTTTAAAAACTGATTTTTTGCTTTCTGGAAGGCCCCGAGCACGATTCTGGGAAAAAGCGCCGCCCCTCCATGCCTACCCTGCACCCCTCCTGCATCGTATGTGATGCGAATGGGGCGAACCCGGAAGGAACAGCATTGAAGTTATCTCGGGTTATCTCCCTATAGTTTGCTTGCAGTTATCCCAGGTAACTCAGGCAGAACGCCCAGGAGGTTTAATGGGCAGATTGTCCAATAACTATTTGCCTGCTGATACTATAGAGTAAGGCACTGTACAGTGCTGAATACATCCATATGGTCTCTGGGGAGGCCAAACAGTAGTTCAGCCAGAAAAGATCCATCCACAAGAGCAGGGAGAAATGTCTTTGCTGTGTTGAATACATCCATGTGATCTATGGAGATGCCGTTTGGCTGAAAAATAGTTGGGCTAGAACTGCTTGAGCTGACATATAAATCTCCGGCTCTACATAGACAGAGATCTGAGATGTAGAGCTCTGCTGTACAGCCAAACAGTTGACAGCTTCCCCATCTTCTTAACTCCCATGCTGCCAAAAAAGGACACATTGACCTCCGTCTGGCAGTAAAGTTTTTTTCTTTTTTAAGTTTTATTTCCCAAAAAAGATGCTCCGGTTGATGATGTGTAATATCAGCTGGAGAGTCTTATTAGCTGAAAAATATGGTTTGTAGGGCAGCCTTGAACATTTGTTGAATTTCGACCCTTGTCATTGCCATTGCGACCCACTTGTACATTTTCCTCTAATTTCCTAATCAGCTTCAACAAACAATGAAAATATAGAAAATTTAGTTTTTAACTTTATTATGCAAAATGTAAAAAAATTATTTTGGCTTTACACACTTAGCCTATGTTTATATGGTGTTTAGGGATACGCTGATACCTCCTGCGTTAAGCGCATGCCTTGACAGGGATGTCGGCGCATCCCATACACCAGGTCCATCACACCAGGGTAGAGAGTTAACTTCAAAGGGGAGCATCTGGGGAATCGCATTGAAAATAATTTTCATGCGATTCCCCAGATGTGCCCCTTTAAAGTTAACCCTCTCACCCCTGGTGCGATGGACCTGGTGACATCAGAGAGGGTGCCAAAGGGAATTGTACTGGATACAGTGAAAACTGTATCCAATACAACTCAAAGTAAAAAGAAAAAACACAAAACACATTTCCAAATCAATACATTTCTTTTATTATAACCAAAAACTAATATAAATACATACTGTTTTGAAATCTACATCTAGGGAGGTTAATTTTGTTTAAATAAATTACATTTATTAAACATCACACTCATAAAAAAGGAGAAAACCGCTCTGATAATAAAATATTGTTTTTTGTACTTGTGATACTTTGATGTAGACCAAGATATTGTACTGTTATCTTTGTGCTGACAGGATACACTACGTGACTGCACCAGTGATGACCGTAGCTGCTTGAGCAACCTGCAGTTCATCTCTCCTCTGTACTTTGTCAGCTTTGTGCTCACAGCTCAGTTTGTACTAATAAATGTGGTGGTTGCTGTATTAATGAAGCACCTGGATGACAGCAATAAAGAAGCACAGGAGGACGCAGAGCTGGATGCTGAGATTGAGATGGAGTTGGCTCATGGGCTTTGTTCTCAGGCATCACCTGTTTCTGCTTTAGATAATGGAGGACGTGGAGGAAGACCCGCCACAGAAGGCCACCATGGCTTAAGATGTTTTTCTCCAGCCCAGGTAATTAGCAAACAAAAAATGAATAAAAACCCATGGCCTTGTCAAAATTGTTGCTATAGTGTATGCTAGAAAATCAATATATACTAACAAGAAACACAAAAAAATACATTTTAAAATATCAACAATAAAGCAGGCCAACCATTTCTTTCTACAGACTTGTATGTTTCCACTTTGGCGTTGCCCATAGGAGATCGCTAGCAACCAGTGATCCCCCGCGGTCTCCAGCAATTCAAACCGTGGCATGGACCTGCAGGCAGGAAGTAGGGAGGTGTGGCAAGATGTTCTATCCCACCCCTCCGATTTCCCAGCTGATCTCACCCATAGAGAGTGAATGGGTGCGGTTAAGAATCCATGGATAAAGACACGTTTTTTTAAAGTGTCCATTAATCTCTATGTCCGCCATCAGGGGGCGATCATATGGACTGCAGCTGTGGAGGTGACCCCGTTCAAATGTATGGGCATGATCTCCGCCACGCGATTATAATTGCCGGAGTTCGCCTAAGTCCCCAAGGGCTTGTCCCCACTTTGGCGATCGCACACGATCACACACGATTTTAATAATTGCGCGGCAATCATGCCCATGTATTTCAATGGGCTCTTCCCCACAGTCGTGATGTGGCGTGATCGGGTGATCTAAAACGCGGATGCATTGAGACGTGATTTTTGAATGTGTCCCCATTAATTTTATATGGGCGCGATCATAATCGGAGTAATTTAAGAAGGTTCCTCGCAGCCCCTCCTCTCTCCCCGGCCCCTTATGATTCGGGCTGCAGCATCCCTAAAAGAGTCTGGCATCTCGGAGCACTGTGACAGCCGGGTAAGTCCCTATTCTCAGCTCTCCATTGAAAGTACACAGACAAATGTTTTCCAATATGCCATCAATGTGCCTGAATGTAGGTAGAGATGGGGGCAAAATTTCAACTAGTTTATTTGTGAGTTCATTGCAAAAAAGATTATCACCAAAATATCTGGAAATGTTGTTTCTGCATCAATTCATTTCAAAGCTATGTCAACTTGAAAGTGCAAGCTTTCGGGATGTCTCAGATCCCTTCATCAGAAAACTGAGACATCAATAACAATAAAGGGTATCACTTGGACTCCAAACTCACTATAACTAGTCTGAAAGTAATGGAAGATTTTGGGAAATTGTAGCATCGGCTAATTTAAATCAGTCAATACAAATAGGAACAAAGACACAAGGTGCACAACATTGTACAACAAATTAAAGTACTGTAGATGATAAAATAAAAGATGAAATACTCACAAGAAAGGAGGTACAGTGCAGGCTTGGCAAGGGCTGTTCTCCTTCAAGGCCATGTGTTTTCAGCTGTGTGGATTCCTGGATGACGTCACTTCCTGGTTACAGATGATATCACTTCCTAGCTACAGTTTCTGTAGGGTTCAGTAGGATCATGGGACATGTTTCGGCGGGCAGCCCTGTGTGAACCATTGTATCAATACAAGCCTATTGTATCAAATGCTATACTTATACCCAGGGGTGAACTTAAGTGGTACTCGGGTACTCAAAAGGGGCCAAAAACTAGCTCTGCGTACCTGCATTATAGTTACACAGCTCATATTCAGATAGTTGTTAGTACACATATGAGCTGTGTAACAATAATGCAGGTACACATTGCTAGTTTTTGGCCCCTTTTGAGTACCCGAGTACAACTTATGTGCACCCCTGCATATACCTATTATATTTATATTTTTTTCTTAGGAGAACCTGTGGCTTGACAGTGTTTCGTTGATAATTAAAGACACATTTGAAGGAGAACTGATGATAATTGACAATTTATCTGGATCCGTTTTCCATCACTATTCTTCACCTGCAGTGTGTGAAAAATGTAACCATGACAAGCAGGAGGTAAGTTCTTGAATTTATTTTCAGAGCAAACATTTCACAGGTACAAATATTTCATTAGCAGAACATTATGTTGGGATAGCTATGCTGGAAATCAAGTCAAGTTGTTGTCAACGTGGATTACGAACTGCTTATGTTTTCACTTGGGCTAAGATTTTATACAGACATTAGATTACCTATGGTAAATATGCCAGAATGTAGTGCACAGGCGACCCAAAGTAATCAGAGTTCATTTGTCAGTTATTTGGTTTTAGTACGCTGAAATCGAATTACTTGCTATGCATTATTTCCTTTTGAATAAAAGATTACAGAATGGTTTTGAAACAGAATGCACCACTAATACAATGTTTCTGGGCTTCTACAAGACAAGTAGGAGATATACTTGTAAGAAGAAACAGTGATGCTCAATGTCCATATTTATTAGGCAACCCCCTTTCACTTGGGTACCAACAACACAGAGAGCAACCTTTCAGACAGGGACGTATCTAAAAAGAACCGGGCCCCATATTTTTTATACCTCCCATAAGATGTGTCCTTCCCCTTCCTCCAGGACTTCCTCCCATGAAACCCTCCTGGACCTCAGACCCCAACACTGTTCTATTCCCAACAGGCCGGAACTAAGAATTAAATGTTAGTAACATAGAAAAAAAAGAAAGAACTGGGAGTCAGGAGTGACGGGCCCCCTGTGGTAATGGCCCCCATAGTGGGCACTTTGGCTGCTATGGTGACTCCTACCACACTGCTTTCAGACCACCACAATCTTATATTACAAGCAACATTCCTTCAATGTTATTTACAAAGTCATATAAGGCAATAGAATATTTTCTGGGTATCTCAACTCAGTCAGGTTCCTAAAGACAATGAAACATGTCATATGGTATGTGATTTATGCCACCTCCTGTGCAGAGCTTCTATATAGATGCTTCTGCCATAGTGACACACACATTAGGTGTTAGATATAATTTCATGTTGGAGTGATAGTGAAGCAAATTATTTTTTTCTTATTGATGTGCTTACATTTCTTATTGTAACATTGCCAGTATAAAAATTTTGAACAGGGGCAAAGCCAATCATCATATACCCACCTAGGCTAGTGTTCCATAATAAAGATGATATTGTTGGAAAGCTGAATCTGAATTCTAACTTTTTCTGGCTTTGGTCTCGAAACTTTTGGTAGAATCTCCACCTTCACCTTCCTCATGAGGTGAACAGTCATTGTAGCCACAGAATGTAGTCAGTAATTCTCTTGTTACCTATTAACTAGTCATTAATTATTGAACAACAAGGTCTGATGCTAGTATTCATGGCAGAATTGGCAACAGAATCATCTGACCTCTTTAAATTCTGATCATGACAATGAAATGTCCATTGGAAGATCAGATAGCTACAGAAAGCATCCACTTCCTTAAGATTAGTTTGGCATGCTTGTACAGCAGTAAGGACAATATATAAACTAGGCCTATTTGGAATTAATCAGTTGAACCCAACAGCAATAGTGTCCAGTCATTACAAGCTCCATTAGTTCATTATAGAAGAACAATGAGTGAGAACCCAAGATATATACATCCAAAAACCGATTAAACAAAACATTAAGGAGTCCATTTTAATGGTTTGTGGAAATAAAGAGGTGGGACAGATATCAGGGGCAATAAACCAGGTTTCATCTAGTTTAGGGGTTGGCAACCTGCGGTTCTTCAGCTACCTTGCTATAGTTCCACTCGCATGCCTCCTCCTTCCTGCCAGGCCATAGATGCTGGGAAGAAGTGAGAGCAGGTAAAGGCCCCCATACACATGTCGGATTCCCACCGGATTCTGGCACGATCGATTCCGGGCGCGTGCACGCCAAACGATCGTGCCGGAATCGCATGCAGCCCACCTTGTCCAGTCGATCAGGTCCGATCGTTCAGGGGCCCAGAATCGGATCCGACAGAGAACCAACATGTTGGTTCCATCAGATTGATTCTGCCCAGATCAGGGGGAGTTGCCATTTGTGAGGTGGACAATCGGACACGGAATTGTCCCGGAATCCGTTGGACAAGGTGGTATGCAGCGATGGATACTCTTAATTGGCCGATTGATCACACCTCCGATTCCCGGCAGAATCGCCGGAATCGATCGGGGGAGTGATCAATTGGCCATGGAATCCTACACGTGTATGGCTAGCTTAAGATTATGACTGCTGACCTCCTTTCTAGCATGTGGGGTGGTGGTGGCGGGGGAGGGGTATTGAGGGGCAAGGAGACTCAGTGAAGATATGAGAGCATGGGTCACAGCAGCAAGAGATCTTGCACATTTTTTTTGCGAATATCAGCACTTTAAGAATTTGCAAAGAATCTCAAATATAGTGCTATATCTTCATAATTGCGACTGTTCAAGATTTTTTACATCAGTACCCAAAACTACCATGCATTGCGTTCCCTGTATGTGCATGTACAAGTGGCGATTTTTACCGCAGTGAAGGTAATACTGAGGAATGTTATGAATGTATTGCGAATATTAGGTGAAATATTTAGGATATTTTACTAACACGAACTGCTCATCGCTACTCTACCTTCCCTCCAGTATGTGGGTTGGGTGGGTAGAATGATGACTCGAAGAAACCCCCACCCCGGGCATTGCCTGAAAAAGATTGCCAACCCCTGACCTATTACCTGAAAGAAAATGTTGCAACCCATTGTTTTAGTTTTATTCAAACTCTAGTTTGTTAGCAATTCCCAATGTTGGTGCCCCAGTAAACAGTTTACACATCCCACTGAATGTGCTCCACTGTTACCTTCTTCTTACCGAGTTCCAAAACTCTGAGCATCATCATTACTCTTTGCAAAGCTCAAGCCTTTGCTGTGTATAGAAACCCATTTATCATTGAATAGGCAACAAAGTTTATATTATCTACTAAAAGTTACATTTAAAGGTTTATTGGTAGATAGAAACTTTTGTAAGTCGTCTGTGTTGATGCATTTCAGTCCAAGTACAGTCCTTACAAAAAGAACTCTTCGATGACGCACACAGCCAATTAAGGGTAATACGTTCCACCGTGACTAATCTAGGTGAAGTCCTGCCAATCTGTACAACAGGAATTGTACCGAAACGTAAGCTCAGGAGGTCTCAGGTGCATGCATCTATACAGAAAAGTAGTACAACCGAACCTTATCCTTTTAAGATATAATTGAGAATGTTTACTTTGCTGTTGCGAGTTGACTCATTCCATTATATCTTTCGATATTCGGGACAGCTTTCTGTTTTCTGTTGAATTACTTTTTTTACTGTCTCCATGCATCACTGCCATATATCCCATATATTGTTTGCCATATCCATTTGCAAGCTACATCAGGCATCAACATGCATGATCAAGAACTGAAGTTAAAGGATTTTCTGGCAAAAAATATGACTTTTTAAGCCAACACACATTCCGTCCTGGATCGGCAAGCAAACTTAGAAATCCCACTGTGCCATAACAATTGCCTCTGAGGTGTTTGTTAGTTAATAGTATGACTTGTATTTTGGGGCAGCTTAGAGATAGTTTTAGACTTATCCTATGCGATTTCAAAACAATATCCCTGCAATTGCCTCCTTATTCCTACAGTCTGTCCTAAGCTTGCATAGTAAAATAGTGCTGTACTGCAAAGCTTACAATCTTAAAGGACCATTATATCATACTAAACTACATTATACCTAGATAAAAGTGTAATAATTATATTATTTTCCAACTTTTTGCAAAACACATTGACATTACTGTGTGTATAATATTTTATTTGCCCCAAAAAAACCTTCCTGTGGTATAATGTTATATTCTTAGTAATTATGTAAATTATTATATAGATGTCCCGGGTAAAATACATAAACTGCCAATGCCAATCTCCTTCTGCAAATTAAAACTTAATGGCTGTCATTATAATCCAATGTCTTTGACTAGAACAAGTATGTAAATCAGATAGTTTAACTTTACTAAGTCAACATAATTATATGGATTCCATTGGAGGTAAGTATTTTAATAATGAGGTCAGCAATGGCAGTCTATGCATTTTTTCTTGTTGAACACATGGCTATATGAAATGAATGATTACAAAGAGAGTTGGCGATGCCTAGAATATTTGTCAGTGATAATGATTATTGTTGTATTTGACCAAATCAAAGTCAATGGCTTTAATTCCTGTTTACCACCAAGAAGTCTTTAGTCAGTTTACATTTCGGTATTTCAGTCCTAAAAATTGGAGCGTTTGGAGTTCAAGTGATACTTAAAGATAAGAGGTAGAGGCATAATATTTACCTCCCTTAACAATTAAAATGTCACTTGACTAAAGATGCCATGAAATACTAATAATATATCTGTTTTTAAAGAAACCTAGATGCCAATGTGCATAGTTAATTATCAAAGTTGAAAGTTAACTATGCACATTGGCATCTAGGTTTCTTTAAAAAACGATGTATTTGTAGTATTTAATGGCACTTTAGTCAAGTGACTTTTTAATTGTTAAGGGAGGTGAATATTATGCCTCTACCTCTTATCTTAAAGTATCACTTGAACTCCAAACTCTCTATATTTATCGATGGCTAAAGCCTGCCATAGACACCTCGATCTATGGCAGACCTTTAGCAGACTGATTACAGCGTGGTGACGTCACCACGCTGTGAGCAGTCTGCTAAATGTCGGACAGGAATCCTGTGTGTTCCACTGACACACGGGACTCCCGTCAGACTCTAGCCAATTAACTCGGAGGGGGAGGAGACTCCCCCTCCGAGTTAACAGCCTGCAGCTGATCTGCCTGTCAGTCGGGCAGAAAAAGAACCGGCAGGTCGGATCCGTGTGCGGTCCGACCTACCGGCTTTTTTTCAACAAAAATCAAGGTGGGCTCCCTCATAGTTGAGGCAGACCAACCTTGATGTGCTCGGCGGGAGCGAGTATGCAGGTTGGTCTGCTACAACTATGGCCGGGAGTTTGCCCGTCTATGGGGGGCTTAACACGGTGTAACACTCTACTAACTACCTAAAAATTCAAAAGCTAGATTTTTCAAATATACATTTTTAAATAAGCGCTGAAAGTCGCTAAAGTTTTGTCTGGAGAAAATCCCAATCATCATTTTAAAATTGAAACCAGCATGTATTGATTTATGTTGGAGTTTTAACCTTCCTGGTGGTACCCCTAATGTAGTTCAAGGTAAGTTTGTTTTACAAAACAAACTCACCCAAGCTACAGGCAGGGATTCTTACTTGTCCCTGTAAGGCCACAGCGATTCTGAACATCAGTGGACTCATCATTGATCATTTCCCGCACCTCCTTTTCGCCATCATTGGTGAGGCCGGATAGGCGGAGGGGGCTGCGCCATTGACCTACATGTAACTGCAGGCAATGTTGGTTTTGTGCCCCACATCCCTGACATCATCGAGGAAACAATAATTGCTATACTGCTTTGTTGAAAACAACGCGATACGGGCATACCGCCGGAGGTTAAACAATGAACTTTCAACTTCCCCACTCTATTCAAAGTGTGAATAAAGTTGATGATGTAGTTCCAGAAAGTACCATTTTTTTTGGACCATTATACGCTCCATTGTATGGCTTTTTCCCAGACTGCTGGTCGCAGCTCAGTGAACCAATGGACTGAGCAGGAGTTAAGGAGCAGAGGAAGCTGTTTTGACCAGCCCTGGGCATCTGTCACTGTGTGTGAATTGGGTTTAAGCTGCCCATCTCACAGACAGTAAGCATAGAGTCAGAGAATGCAGCAATTCACGTCTAAGGGTGCAGTTAAGGGGGGATTGGATCGCCCCCCGGGGAAGAGCCCCATTCAATGACATAGGTGTGATCACATGTGGGAACATAGCCTGAGGATAAGTCCAGCTCTCACAGACATAGGCAGAGCCAGATGGGAGAGCCGTCCATAGGCAGCTCTTTGATCAGGCTCTGCTACTGCAATCTTTATGTCAGCGGTGTCAGCCGTATCTATTAGTGATCTGTCACATTGTGTTTAAACAGGAATTAAAGCTAAATTTATCTGATTGGCACCATTGAACTAATACACATACATTTCCAAAACAAAGTGAAAATTCTAACTAGCCACCTATAGGTTTGCCATCTTGTAGATTATTACCACTGCTTGATGAATGATGTACATTTAAAAAAAAAAACACACAACAGCAACTTGCAAAGTGTTGCTGTAATTGCCAATTAACGTAGCCGCAATGTGTATTGATTGATTCTGCTCTTAGAACTAACCGTGCTAAGCCACTGGTATCTCCTGGAGATGAACCATCCTGCAGGTATCACAATGGGTTTATCTACAAACAACACAGTTGGCTTTCGTGCATTGCATATGAATTCTATTGACTTTGTGCGCTGCAGGATTAGCATATTGGATTAAAATAAAATACCTGCTCTCCCGTAGACATAAGTCACAAGTGATTTGAGTAAGCTTTTAGAAGCTTAATTCTTTAATCAGAGATTGTATGCTAAGCAGGACACAACAAGTACAATGTTTGAACGGGTTAACTTACAAATCCGTATCACTAATAATGATTTTGCTTAGGTCCAGCTGGCAGAAATGGAGGCCTTTTCTTTAACCTCTGACAAGTCCTCTTCAGTACTGACTGATGATCTCAGTTCAGAAGATCAAGGTGTCACAAGTCAGTTAAAGGAGATGAAGGTAACATAAGCGTATTGTGTATGTAAATGGAATTCAAAGTATAGGAGATTTTAATTGATCTTATTCCCCCATAGATTATCCTGAATAGGAACAATTAGACCTCTGTTTATGTTTATTTTATAGCTTTAATTCCAAGTTTTATGTTCTTTAAAATGTGCTCCTTTACATATATATATATATATATATATATATATATATATATATATAATAAATTGTGTTGGGTATTTGACCTTAAGCCATGTTAGAGCTCATATGCAAAAGCTTACAGTGAGACTTGAACTTCAATGTCATGTCAGACTATTACATTAAGGCCTACCTATATTAATTTGTCGGACATGCATATCCCCACCATTAAAGCTTGTAAGATGTTCCTGCAGGGAAACAAAATGTCAGCTCAAGGTCAATTTGTGTTTTTGTTTTTTTACCTATAAATTTATTGATTTTAGCCCCCCTCTCATTTGAGATGAGCCCAGCTCATTTACAACACAGACTGTTCCCGAGCTGGGATCATCTAAACTTGGATATCTCCAGCAAGCCCGCGAAGATTCTCTATCGCTAGCCACTTCTGCGGTGACCCCAAATGAGCGGGGGAGTCCTTCACTGCAAACCTCCGTTATAATGGAGGGGAGTCGGTTTCCCAGCCCACATTGTCCCCGTTATCGATGACACCAGCGATGTGTAGAGTTATTAAGTTTAAGTTTAAAGTTAAATCAAAACTTAACCTCCTTAATGTTCATGATGAGCCCATCTCGTCCAGAGTTTGTGTGAAGAACAAAGTCTGGATGAGCTGGGCTCCCATGAAACCCTATCCCCGGTAAGCTACGGCGATGCTGCTTCCAGCCGCAGCATTAACGGGGTTGTGCGGCTTCACTGATCGCGTCACGGTGACGCGGAAGGGGGCGAGGGTGAGCAGTGCCATAGACCTCCATGTTAATGGAGGGGCCTCTGCTCACCAGCCCTCACAGCCAGTGTCATGAATGACACCGGCTGTGTGGAGAGGGAAGGGAGGAAATGGCAGGCAGTGTACCTTGTACACTGCTGCCATTGCCTGTACCACACTGTTAAAAACAGCGCAGTACAGGTGGTACGTTAGGGAGGTTAATTTAAGCAAAAACTAGCTAGAAATGTGCTAGAACTGTACATTGACCATGTTCAGGGGCTTTGCAATTCACTCCCAAATAAGTTAATCAAAAGTTCAAAAACATCCTCAGAAATAGATAAGATTCTCCTTATGAACCTTTAAACCATTAAACATGTTATGATTATGTTTACTTTTGTTATACAACTTCTATCCCATTAAAGCAAAATGAGCACCCAACGCTCACCACCGTATTCACCATGATTCATATTGCTTATTTCTTTTGATCATTCGGAAACCTTGTTAAATTGCGTTGCTGAAAACATTGCCACCTTCTAGTCATTGCACTTTTTCTTTGTGCTCGTTGTTATCATCATATATATAAAAGCACTGGTTCTGATCACATCCTTATCTGCACATTATACGTTTTTATTCCATTCATTTTTTTATTAGCAGCTCTCTGTAGTATTTTACTGTGTCACCTTTCCTTAAATCACATTTTCATTGTTTAGCATACTGACCAGAGCATGACATGGGTCCATGATGTTTTATTCTTTCCTTATGGACTGAAGCGTTACCTTCTGTATAGATTACACAGAAATAACCAATTCTTGTAATTTCGTTCATATTCATACTGCGGGTAGAAAATGATGAAGACAAGTGTAAAACTGGGCATACACGGTCCAATTCCTGCAGGATCCAATCCCTGATCCGATGCCGTACGTGCTACCACATCCCTTAAGGATCGGGTCGTGCAGGAATTGGATGCAGCAACTGAAGAGGATTGGGCTAAAATCAGCCGTCCTGCCGGATCGCACAGTTATCCGACAGGACGGTAAATTTTAGTCCGATCCCATTAGTTTGTCTGGGGGGGCTGCCCCCAGTCGAAGTAATGAGCTGCACATTAAGAGTGCCATCCCATTCTCGGCACTAGCGGGCGGGCGGGTGAATCTTATGAGGAATAGAAGGTAAATAGTACCATCTATTCCCAGCTTTAAGCCTGCCATAGACACCTCGATCTATGGCAGACCTTTAGCAGACTGATTACAGCGTGGTGACGTCACCACGCTGTGAGCAGTCTGCTACATGTCGGACAGGAATCCTGTGTGTTCCACTGACACACAGGATTCCTGGCAGACTGAAGCCAATTACCTCGGAGGGGGAGGAGACTCCCCCTCTGATTTAACAGCGGTAACAGCCTGCAGCTGTCAGTCGCACGTGTGCGATCCGACCTGCCGGCTTTTTTTCAACATAATTCAAGGTGGGCTCCCACATAGTTGCGGCAGACCAACCTTGATGTGCTCGGCGGGAGCGAGCTAGCAGGTTGGTCTGCTACAACTATGGCCAGGAGTCTGCCCGTCTATGGGGGGCTTTAGTGTTTATATTCAACCTTCCTCTATCTCTGGGACTCTAAATTGCATCAAACTTAGAGATGGTCGAATTTTTTAAATTTCAGGTTAATTGCAGAGCATGGTATCATCACCAAACTTGCTTGAGATGTAGAGAAGGGTTGGGGGTATACTACAAACTCTAACACAAGTTTTTGCATAAATTAAGTTCAAAGTCAAGTAAAAATTTTGAAAATGAAAGGATTTCATACATGGTGCTTTCAGGAGATGCCACCTTTTCATTGTAAGTTCATGACATTTTGTGGGATTTTAGTATTACACAGTGAAAGCATTTATTTAAAAAACAAAATAAATGAAGTAATAAGCTTAATTATTTAAGGGGATGGCTAGTCCCCAGTGAATTTAAATGAAACTGGTTATACAGGGTGAAATCATATAGCAACAACAGAAACTCAGCCACAATGTACCCGGCAAAGCTATGTTTTCAAGTGTGTCTTCACAACTCTGGTATTCACCTTATCACCAAACTGACCAAAAAGAGCATCAAAATATAAATTTCCATGACCAAACATATATCACCAGGCACATGCAAAGCATTGAATGGAGATATGTAGAGAACACCCCCCACAACTCTGCCACAATGGAAATGTGTTCTGTGAAGTGATAAATTCAGTTTTTCGGTCTGAAAATTCTGGGATTTTATGGATGTCTGAGGAACCTTGCCTGACTATATTGTGCTAACATGGATCATGAGAGTGGTTACACTAGGCACCTACGTTTCAAGTAAAAGACATCTTAATGATTCAACATACATAGACTGGATGACGGATATCATAAGAGAGATTTTGGATGATCCTTAATGGAAAAGGAGCACTTTTCTGTTCTGCAAAAGACAAAAAAACTCCCACAAATGCCCCCACTATCTTGTAAAAAGCCTTCACAGATGAATGGAGCTTGTGAAAAACCAGCCACCTCTATAATGATGCAAATGGATGGATGTCTTGGTTTTGTTTTATCAAAATCACCATCACATTGAGACAGAAGTTTATACATCCAAAATACTTGACACTATAACACAAGCAAAGTAATTTGTAACTTAGTATATGCATCCCAGGTAAGATGGGAATACAAAATTCTGAAACAACTGCTCAAAAAGTAGATGGCCTAACATAGGAAAACTGACCATAACCACCAAGAAAGGGCTTTAATGAGGATTCCAAGCCAAGCTGGAACAACCATCACGAAATCAACCTAAACTGTCATCATGTTCAGCAAACCCAAGGATAAGTAAAAAGTGAAGAGGAAGAAAAACAGAACAGTGGGAGTGTAGTATTAGCACCATGTCCATGATTGGCTTATAGGGACAGCTTGCACTGTCCCCGTTCTGATTGGGGATAAACCACTCCTTCTGGTGGCACACGACTGGGTGAAAAAAGGATCATGCTGAAAGAATAGATGATTGATGATTTTCAGGTTTTTCTTACAAATAGACAGGAGAATAAATTGTGCAAACTTGTTAAATAGTTCTGTGGTAGATAATGGCCACTTTCTCTGGATCAATATGTGATGCTGCATCAGAATAAGGGGACAACTCCCAATCCCGAGGCCATAAGCCACCATGAAATGCTTGAAAGAGTGCAATATAGTCTGATTTTATGAAAAACGTCATTGCTACTGCAGCAATTTGACAATGCATAAATCTGGCCAGGTAGATTAACCTTACTGGTGATATTCCCAAGTGTCGCTCAGGCATAACTATCAACCCACCCGCTTTGGCTGGGAAAGACATTTCTTTATATGCCTTTTCCTGGGATTTTGAAATTGGGGTTACTTAGGAGAGAGGGGGTGTTACTCTCCCTCCTAAGTTCCCACCCTGCTTGTGCAGATGATGTGCGGGGTGGGACATTAGTAGAGAGAGTAATGTCCCCTCCCTCCTAAGTTAGGCAGCTATGGAGGGAGGAGAGTTAAATCTCCTGATCCGTTGCTGACGTCACTTTCGGTATCTGGAGCAAGGAAGAGCCTTGATAGATTACGGGAAGTGACGCCCCTTATTCGGAGACAGTAAGGTTGACAGATATGGGCTCGGGGTAAAGCCACAGCCAACCAGTGGATGCGACATGAGGCATCCAACGGTAGGCTTTCCGCCAATATACCTGTCACAGGGTCTGACAGCAGCCCAGGAAACAACCATATAAATGTAGCCTTAGGGTATGTCTCCACGGAGCTGTGTGATCCATCTGAATCCCTTATGTTATGCGCAGTGTTAATACACGTTACCTCCCCTGGGCAGGTAAAGTTTATGGGATCTGTCGGAACCCCCTCCAAGCACTGCGCTAAATGCAGGGGTCCCGTATGAGGAAATACCTCATATGGGAACTTGGCATACCCAACTATAATAAAATTCGTAGCTAGAAACATTTGGGCAGTGTATAATCAAATTTTATATATTAAAATTAAGTCAACATGTTTCACCCTAGTCCGGTCTTATTCAGAACATAAATAGTAAAGTCTGCCTTTAGACCTGTATAATACTAATCTATCTTATGAAATTGGAACCCAAGAGAAAGCAATCAAACTCTAGTTCTACATTTGTTAACTATTTGCACTTTAGAAACTGCTCCTAAGGATAGTCAGAGGATTCTCAAAGTGGTATCATCTGATTGCATGATGCACCTCTCAGCTTTTGGCAATTGACACCTGCCTTGACCAGTCATTCAGTTGTCATGTGGCTACAAATGCTGTTTTTCACAACTGTGTACATCACAACTGTGTACATCACAACTGTGTACATCACATATGGGCTCCCCAAAAGTCATATTAGAATCATATTAGAGCATATGCAGCTTTCCATGTTGAAACACATAAATATTTGGCCTTTGGGGCCAAATTGACCAGTTATATAAAGAAACCAGTCATATAAAGAAACGTAATGGTTTGTTTGGATTTTTTGTTGCTTCTGCCTATCTAGTCTAAAGTTTACTCTAACTAAAGACAAATTACATCACCTATAGATGTGCCGCACATGTCTTAGTAATGCCAAATAGTTACACCTTTACAGACATTTTTCCAGAGATACAAACTTACTTTCAGAAAGCACACGCAGCATTTATCTTGATGAATGCTTCTAAACACAATTGCTATTATAGATTTTTCTTTTATTTTCAGAAGAGTATTGAAGGAAATTAAGAGGTGAGAACACTCTGTCTTGGCCTATGCCTTTATCTGTGTTCTTAGAAAATGTTAAATTGTTTATCAAGGGTTTTTGTATTGATAAATCATAATCATTCAAATTTACCTTTAACATCATTACGCCAAACAATGACTTCAAATATATTCTAAATTGATGGTGATTAAATGTTTTTTTAGCTCATAATTAGTTGAAAATAATTTCAGGAAAAGCAGGTTGCGAAGAGTTTACGAGTAGTTGGATACCTCTTGCCTGTTCATGTTCAGGTCTATTGTTCCTGATTTAATCTTGTGTGCTTTCAGAAAAAAAGAAAATAGTTTTAGGGATGTTTTATTTTTCTATCAGTGATGTGGACCCACTGGACCAACTGCAAAGTTGGAAAAGGTGCAATCTTGGGAGCAGATTCTAAGGAACCACTTGGTGTTCACCAGAGCACCCCACAAGGCTTTGCTGCAGATGGTTCCCAAGTTGAGGTCCTCAGACGTACCCATGCAGTTGGTAGCTGAAGAATAGAGATGGTCGAATTTTTTTTCAAAAATTCGTCCATTTCGCCGGTTTCGACTTAATTGCAAAGCCCCTGAGCATAGTATCATCACCAAACTTGCTGGAGATGTAGAGAAGGGGGTATACTGCAAAAAAGAAAGTAAGTCTCTAACACAAATAGTTATTTCACAAATTAAGTTCAAAGTCAAGTAAAAAATTCGAAAATCGGAATTTCGACTTTAACTTTGAACTTAATTTATGCAAAAACTCCATGTGCTAGAGCAAAACTTATTTTTTTCAAATGTTCCTCCAACCCTTCTCTACACCTCCAGCAAGTTTGGTGATGATACCGTTTTCAGGGGCTTTGCAATAAGCTCACAAAGTTTGCAAGTCGAAAAATTCGACCATCTCTACTGAAGAAGTACTGAGTCGAAGTGTCAAGGCTTGAGACTGGTAATCCAAAGAACAAGCCAAGAGTCAGAAGCCAAGAAGTCAAAGAGTAAATCCTAAACAAGGAACCTGGAGGTGAAGACATGGAAGACCTTCCTAAGACATCCTTAAATAGGGCAGGAGGGAGGAGCACCTGACAGGGTAGTAGTACTGGATATCGTACGTATCCAGTAGAAGAAGCTCTTCTTCAGAAGACTTAACCCTCTGAGGCACGGAAGGTATGAGGAAACAGAGCTGGAAGCAGACACCAATCCCTGTCCCTGGTATCTTTGACATTAACTTTGACTGAAAATTTACTATTATTAATTAATTAATATTATTTTTTGTAAAGTCCTATCAATTATATTTATACCCATTATGACTCTTCAGCACCACCCCTGTACTTGGCAGTACCCCATACTGTGCAGAGAAAATAGTAACTGTCTCATTGCCAAGCTAACATAAATTATAGTAAACCTCTGTTACACTACAGAAACAATTTTGTTTATATTTATTGTATATTGCAATGAACAGATCAAACAATGAGCAACGTACATTTTAATGCCCAAAAGTATAGGGAACAAACACTAAAGCTGCTGATACACCTTCAGATCTCTCTGTCAGATCTTCCAACAACTATGTAGTGACGGGTCCTCTGTGATTGAACACAGGTAGACATAAGATATAAGTCCCTCATATTAAATGGTTATGGTAAAGCAAAAGTAGATCTAAAGGAAATCTGACAGAGAAATCTAAAGCCCCCCATAGACAGGCAGACTCCTCCATACAACGTTCATGAGACTTACCAACAACTATGTAGTATAGTGACCTCCCTGATAGAATACATAGTGATTGGAAGGTGTAGAAAGGTCCTCCTATTACATGGTTTTGGTAGAAGAAAAGTTGGTTGTACAGAAGTTGCATGGAGGAGTCTGCCTGTCTATGGGGGGCTTTAAGGTGTATGGGAGCCCTTACAATCACAGGGTGGGGTCAGCACATAGTGAAGTAGACATTGCCAACTTTCTGCAAGATCAAAAGCTGCAGACCTCCAGGCATTGTATGGCCTTCTGATTAAAATTATTGTGTAGTTTGGTGATGGTCCATTCCTGTTGAAGCCTGAGGTACACAAGGTACACAAAGCAAAGTCCATGAGGACATGGATGAACCAGTTTGGTGTGAGGGATCTTGATAGGCCTGTAAAATCCTGATCTCAATCTAACAGAACAGTTTTGGGATGAAGTAGATAGGAACAAGGACACATAGTGGACAATATATAACGAAAATGGTAAATGTAAATGAGGTACAATGCAGGCATAGCATGGAGTGGTGATCTCCTACAGGGATAGGAATTGAACAAATTATTTTCTGAAAAAGTGGTCAAATATTGCCAAAAACATTCCTAAATATTATGGAAAGCCTTTCCCAAAGCTTTTATAGCTACATAGGGTTGGCCTCGATATTATAGCGATATTATAGCTTAGGGCTTAAGAATGCGATTTATTAAAGTATAAAGGCAGGGGTTCCATTACTTTTGCCAATAGAGTGTATTTGTTAGTTAGTCAGGAAATTTCTTTTACACACACATTTCTCATTTTTTGTTGTAATTTGTCTACGGTGTTCAAACCTCCTTCTCTTAGCTGTTCTTTGCCACCTACTGCTTATTTTAAAATATCCAGCAGGCTTCTCATACTCAATCATCTTAACGCAATAAATTTTCATACTTTAGCTCTCTTAGTATTGTATTGCACCCTTGACCATTTGACCCACTTTACACTGCTTATATGGTATTAAGTTGTATTGTCAAGAGCTACGTATAAATTACATTTCTAATTACACTAACGCTACCTAAAGTTACACTAACAAAGCTAAAGTTTAACATTCTATTGATATTTTTTGCATAAATGTTTCCATTTTCATTTTTCATACCTGGTTTTAGCCCCAGTAATATAATTACTGTGTGTTTCTGTGTTCCACTCTTCCCAGTACTGACAAAATGGAGTAGGGTGTATCACACCATGCAAATATAAATCATGCATGTACTTGTCTTTTAACTGTGATAGTAGTTTGTTGTAGTAATGTTTGGGTGGGTGGGTGCTTTGGCCCCTTGTTTTCAGTGAAAACTCTGCTTCAGTATACTAACACAGTTTAATGCTCAAAATTTGGGAAATCAGTTTGGGGATGGCCCCTTCCTGTTTAAATCTAATCTTGAACCACAAAGCACACACTAAAAAGACATGGATAAGCAGGTTTGGTGTGGAGGAACTTGACTGGCTTTAACGGAGCAGGTGTTAAATGTTCTTTTTCCTGATATTCCGTAATCTCACGAAATACCCCCAAGTGAGAAGTGTCCAAAAATCAAATGTTCTTCTTCTATATAAGTATATCAATCAATGTGTATTTAATTACAAAATATCCAATAATTACAGATTATTGCCATAATACAAAGAAAAATAATGTAAAGGTAAAGTAATTGTTTGTGTGTAAAAGTTCTTTGTCTTGTGAGTATGAGAAATGTGTGTGTTGGTCTGAGTGTAAGTGTGAGAATCCCCTTAGTTATACTTGTCTCCTTAAATTCTCTTTGCACTGTCCCAACTCACCATGGGAAGAGGGGGATGGGAATGATGGAATGTTTCCCTTCCTTAACATAAACAAAGAATTCCTTTCTCATACATATTATAACATAATATCACATATAACATTCAGTCACATACAATATAATGCTGTACTATATATATCCTAATGTCCTTATCAGGAAATATAACTAAGTATATTGAAATCATGACTAATGTATTTGATATACTACAATCTCTATATGGTTGGCTCGTCTGTCTTAATATGATTGATGGATGCCATGTGCAAAGCCTCCTTTGTTTAGTCTGTCTAAACGGATAGAATTACACATTGAACCAGTTACTTTAAATGTCCTCTCGCAGTCTTCTTAATACTTGGGCAGATAAAATGATATAGATCGATTACCATGGTTCCTTCCCAATCATACACAATCCCTAAATATATCCCAATAAAGTTTATTCTTACAATATACATATGCTCACACATTTTATCTAGTTTTTTAGTGAGCAGGAGAGCCAACTTTTTAAATAATGGTCAAGTCAATCAATAGGAAGATGAGGGTTAGGCAAGTATTTAATCAAAAATGTGTCCTTATTTTTCATATTTAAAATAAAGTGGACCAACTCGAGATACGACCAAAATTTTTTATTTCGTCATACAACCCTAGTTTCAATTTATGACCAGAATGTGTTTATGCTTTCCAGGTGGCCTCTCGTGGCAGAAAGCATAGATTTCTATAGTACAAACAATATTGCCTAGGGGTTGCACCCAAGGACCCCAGAGGTGTGCAGAAACTTGCCTCTGATCCCAGATATATATGAGCATACATGGGGGTGTAAGCAAGGACCCCAGAGGTGTCTAGGAATTCCCCTCTGTGCTGAGGACAATCAGTGCATTGTCAGTGTATCATGACACCAAATAAGGTAGGACAGATGGAGAAAAAGAGTGATAAGAGGGCAATTACATTTGTGCTGAAGAGTCTTAAACTGATGTTTCTGATCTGGACCAGTGGGAGGCAGAAAATGCTAAGGCTGGTGGCGATGGCTATCCAATGATTAAAAAAAGAAGGCAAAGAAGAATACTTGGTAGAAGTAAGTGGGGAATGTGGACTTCAGTCATCACTGAAAAAGTACAAATTTGCAAGTGCACCCATACCCCTTCCTCAAAATCCTCCTAAAAATTGGGAAGACAACACTAAAGCCCCCCATAGACAGGCAGACTCCTCCATACAACTTTCATGAGACCTACCAACAACTATGTAGTATAGTGACCTCCCTGATAGAATACATAGTGATTGGAAGGTGTAGAAAGGTCCTCCTATTACATGGTTTTGGTAGAAGAAAAGTTGGTTGTACAGAAGTTGCATGGAGGAGTCTGCCTGTCTATGGGGGGCTTAAGAGTAAAACAATGGTTGGGAGCAGTGGTCAATGTGCCATATTCAGGGTTGCGAACAACACTTGTTTTTTTATCTGGAAACAGGTCTTCCAAATGAAAGCAATGTTGTAGTTATTCACTTTTACATTTTGGGCACTTACACACAACATTGCCTACAATGCCTAAATATCTACTTGCCAAGCAGCCGCTAATGGTATGTTCTTCTTGCTTAGGCCCAATTTCAATATGTGTGGCACCCTATAAGAGGTTTAAAAAAGATTTATGGTTTGGTAGTTTATTATGTTGTGTTGACCCTAAAAGTTGTTTTATACTTATAATTAAAAAATGCTAAAAATTCACAAAATTTTGCTTCATTAACAGGATGGTCAAGACAGTCCAGACTCTTTGGGGATTGGGATGTTTGGAGAAAACCATTTCCCACTTGCAAGCATTCCTGGTTCCCCCACTGCAGAACAATACTTATGTGAGATAGATAAGATCTCACTAACCCCAGCAGAGTCTTGGGACAGCTGGTTAAAAGAAGACAACAGCCCAGGTATAAACAAGAAACGTATTTGAAAATGATTCTGAAGATTGTTATCTCTCCATTCTTTAAACTTGATTGTCCTTTTTATGATACCTAATGTTCACAAAGTCAGACAAATTCAGCCATCTCTAATGAATATGCTGAAAAAATAAATATATCTACTTTGGCTGTAACTGTCATAGCACTTGTCCACTGTAGTCAAATTC
This sequence comes from Ptychadena robeensis, assembly GCA_036250615.1. Lineage (NCBI taxonomy): Eukaryota > Metazoa > Chordata > Amphibia > Anura > Ptychadenidae > Ptychadena > Ptychadena robeensis. The sequence continues at coordinate 117,533,214 of CM070037.1, read as the reverse complement.
AAATCTCCTGCTGCATGTCCTTTTTAATCTTAATGTTAAGATCAGTGAAGCCTATTTTTACAGTTGACCCTCCATCCATAATATAAGATCCCTTCTACTGTCTGGAGTCTACTGCCCTGTGGAGTTCAACGTAATGGTCCGCAGTCTCTTTAGAGATGAAGCGTCAGAAATCCAGAAAGCCCCATAGTCATACTAAAATTTTCCGGCCTTAACCCATACAAAAGTTGTTGAGGGGGGATGCTAGCAACACCACACACCACCTCCCTCTTCATTTGTGCAGACTGTGACACAGTGAGCACTGGCTGTCGGGCAACCTGGTTGCCATGCCGATTAGGCAGCTGCCATGCGGCTGCCGGGGCCCCCTAGCTGCTCGGGCCAGGGACGGCAGTGTCTTCTGTCCTCCCCTGACGGGGTATACTGTTATAGTTGACTTTGCCAGTTGCTATAGTTAGCAAGTAGTAGGCGAGGGGAAGGATTTTACCATACATTTTACTATAGGGCCACATTAGTAATGAAGAGCAGGTGGCAGATTGATAAGAACAAGGACAGAGGCGCACAACCTAGTGCAACAAATGGTTAAATCATGTGGAATAGGATAAGATAAAACAAAATGGAACAAAATGAAACAAAACAACAGACAAGATACTCACATTAAGAGAGGTTTACAAGGATGGATCTCTCAGGGCCATGTGTTTTTTAGGAGGACCTCACTTCCTGGTTGAGGATGAGATCACTTCCTGATTACAAATGCTGGGGGGCTCAATAGGAACAATGGGACACGTTTCGAGCGGACGCTCTTTTTCAACCATGCAATCTTTGCTCAGGCCCCATACACCAACTGAGGGCCTTTCTGGCCATATCACTATAGCTGTGCAATCACTGCTGAAGGTTGTGTGCAACTACCTATTATGTTTCTTAGTTGGCAGATTGAACCCCTACCTATATCCAGATTAAGAATGGTTGAAAAATTTGTAGAAATGCGCCAACATTTTGGATTATCGAATGTCAACTGTGCCATCTAGAAATTTCGAACTAAAAATATGTTATATAGTGTTGATCGTGAATATTGTGAATATCGGCACTATTTATTGCGAACCTTGAATATAGTGCTATATCTTCGTTATCATGAATATTTGAGATTCTGGGGAAAGTACCATGCAGTGTGTATGCTCAATGCGCATGTACAAGTACTAATTTGCGAAATGAAGGTAATTTATTACTTGCACATGCACATATTGCGAATGCAATGCATGGTACTTTCCCCAGAATCTCAAATATTTGTGATTACAAAGAAAGTTTACCCCCATATGGCTATTTGGATATTTATAAGTTATCTAAAACATGGTATTTTATTTATGTCAGATTAAAAACAGAAACAATTATACAAACATATACAAGGAAATTGTTTAATATTAACAGTTTCTCAATTTGCTGATGCAATGCTGAGGTATCTTATCATCAACACGCTTCGACTCCATGGGCTTCCTCAGAATGCAGACATTGCCAAAGAACAAACAATTCAACCAGAACTGATCTAAAAATTTTGAACAAGAGGATAATTACAGGATCAATAAGGAGGCATGGGATGATTAGGATGAGAAAAGGTGTAAAAGAGCTAGCTACACAGCAGAGCCACATTATAGGGCCACATTAGTCACAGTTGCAACATTATATTTCCTAATTTTGCATTTCTTTTGCAATGGTTACATTGAAGCATGTTAAAATTAGACAACTTCAACTATTTCCACTTTCTAATATGTTTCCACCAGAATCCCTACCACCTCCTCCTCCTCTGCCAGGTGATCCATTGATTCCTTTGTTACCAATCCCTGCTGATTTCTTCCATCCTGCAATCTCTACAGCAGAGAACGATCCAGAAGATCCTGAACTACAAAAAAGTCTCTCTAAGCTTTCTTCTCCTGAATCTTGGCCACCTCTACATTCCCCCGATGTCAAATGTTCACTGCATAGACAGGTAAGGTAACTTATCAGCAGGTTGTACTTGAGAAATGAAAAAAAAAAAAAATAATCCCATTAACCCCCTGCCGTTGCTGATGGTCCCAGCTTGTCCAGCTCTGACCTGTCAGAACTGCACTGGACGAGCTGGGTTCGTCAGGCATCGGAGTGACAGGAGTGCTAATTCACTGCTCCGTGTGGCTCCGATCTAATGAAGTGGCAGCTGCAGGGGAAAGGATCACTCCCCCCCCCCATGTGATGATGTCACATGATGTGGGCAGGAGTTAAAAAAAAACATTTAATAGTGTTTTCTGCATTGAAAACACTATTCAATGGTATTCCATATGTAAAATACTCACCTGAATACATGATCCAGTGCCCCCATGTCCTCCACAGCTGCTTCTCTCTGCCGATGTGACAAACATTCTGCTCCTGAATGTAATGCACTGGCTTTAATGTATTATGACTTCAATGTTGTCCTATGTAACCTGGCAAATCTGCAGCGCCATCTTGTGGTTGCAGTGCTAATTTACCTGATAAAGTGAATTATTGAAATCTTCATGATCTGATATTGTGAGGTATTTACAAAGCATCTGAACATGTTATTATATTCAGGATGTCTAACGGACTCCTGCATGGACATACTTTGGGAAGTTACAGGCCTACAATGTCAAAACGTTTTTTCCATTAAAGTCTATCGTGCGCTTTTGGTACCTCAGCAGTGCGCTAGGGAGGTTCCAATTCAATATTAATCACAATGTATATATTTATGGTTTATATCACTTCTTTAACCCCCCCGGTAGTTTGCCAATGGTGCGCATTTTTTTCAAATGAATTACAATTCAATTTTGTGGCCTCCCTCGTTTTTTTCAGCACATTTCCAGCATTAACAATGATGCTGGATGCTGGGGATATGCTGGAAAAAAGCAACACAGCCTCCATTACATGAAGGTAAATGGCACTGATCAACACCCCCCGCCTCCAGACAGGTGGGTATGCTCGATGTTATCTCGGGGTGAGTTTTGTTAGTAAACAAGCTCAGCCCAAAGTTAACAGTAAAAAAAACAGTAGTAAAACACAACTTCATCAACGGTGGCGCTTGGTATGTGTTGTGGGTTTGAAGAAGGGTAGGAAATCGCAGCTGATTTTATTGTTTATTTTAAAAAAGCGTGCCACGTGCAAACCAGGAGGTAAATCATCACACTGAAGCTTGACAGCTTTAGCAGAGTCAATCTTTAACCTACCCAATGGTCCCATTTATTTCACTATTCAATTCCAAAATCGGTAGGGAAATACAAATTAAATCAGATTTGATCTCCCGCCTATTTTGCCCCACCTCCCGCAAATTCCTGTCCACATCAAAAAGTTTGGGGAAGTATTTGTTTGTTTTTCAATACAGCCATATGGCAAGGGCATCCCCACCTCCCCCATCATCACTCACGTCAGGGAGGACACCATTTTAAGGGGATGAATCTGGCTCCCTTGAAAAAGCTAAACATTCCCAACAAACAAGAAGGTCAAATAAATATTGATCCCAATGAAAAGTTAAGAATATACATGTGTATGATATCTTAAAAAAGGTTTGCGATATTTTCTAGATGACAGTTAAGATATAAACTACTGCTTGATAAATTAACCCCTTTATTACCTCATTTTTTACCCAGCCAACAGAAAGCAATTCATCGATGGAAAGTGGAAGTGCGACTTCTGAGGACAGCTTACAGACTACACTGGAGGATAGCTTAAATCTAAGTGACTCTCCCCAGTGCACCTTGGACCTCCCTGATTTACGTGTAGCTCCCACAACCCATCATACTACCCTTCCTATATCTTCACTTTCAATTATGCAGAGGAGGAGCAACCGCCCTAGCTTCGCACTTCAGAAGGTTCGACGGCATCAACGGAGCCATAGCAGTGGTGGCAGCACTAGTCCTGGATGTACTCTTCATGACTCCATGGACCCTTCTGATGAAGAAGGGGCTGGTGGAAGTCTAAGGGGAACAAGTGAACCTTCAGAGACTCTAAGTAGCTTATCATTAACGTCTTTGTTTTCACCCCCTCCCTCCTTAGCACCACCTGGTGGTGCCATGAAAAAATGCAGCAGCGTAAACAGTCTTTCTGTCACCTCCTCAAGGGTAAGAGGTGCAAAGCAGTTTTACGCAGTTGATCCACAGGGCTTCCTTTCAATGCCATCGTGGGTGATGGATTTTTACCAAACTTCTATTCCCTCAGAAAACCAAGAGAACCGTAGCAGTACTGGAAAACTGCCAACTGTGGAAAGAGGGATACCTACCAGTAGCGTCTCAGGAAATGTGGCCTTTGGCAATAATAATCGGCGGAACAGATGAGATTTTGTTTTCTTTTACTGGGTGGGAGGCAGGTCATTTTCCTGGGATATGAATTCCTAACTCTGCAAAAACGGGAGAAATGGCTTTAAGGCCCTTAAACAGACCAGCAGAAAACGCTATATTACCTCACTGTGTGAGCCAGCCAAGCAATGCAACTGGAGAGAGGAGAGGTAACGTTGGCTGAGCTCTCGGGCTCTATAGTGGAAGAACCGCTGTACTGTATCCAGCCTCTGGGGCTATTACATATAGTAAATAATATATTATATTATTTTATTTATATATATTTTATTTTTACTGTTGCTTGGGACTTCCTGAAAGTTTGTATTATAAAAGGTATCTTTATGTGGCAATACAAGTAATTTGGTGGGGGAGAGGCAATGATCTTGTTTTTTTGGAAAATACTTGTTCTATGTGTGAAACATGCATACAAAAAAAAAACAAATACAGATTTTTTTTATACTTAGCGTTTCAAAAGAAAGCTACATACAGCTCTTTTACAACTAAAGAAGTCAGATATTTAAATGATCTGATCAGTCAGAGCACATAATAATGTTTCTTTATTGCCTCAAATGAAATAATGAAAGTCTTAATACACTCAACACTAGCTTTCCTGTGGTACAAGATTAATGAAGGTGGTGTAGACTCCTCAACTTTGTTTCACCGTGAAGGGTTGGAGGATCTACCTAAGGGGAAATGGGGTGCAGGAACCCCTGTTGTGGAAGATTGATTAGCTGCTTTGGCTAATAACTTGGCAGCAAATGTCACAAATGGCATGTAGCAAATATCCATTCACCATATGGATACCGAATGGATATGGAATGGATACAAATAAATGTTTTATTGTCCCGCATTGGATCACGTGGACACATGGCATGGGTGCCAAACTTTCCGATCATTTATTACAGATTGGGCACCCTTTTGAAAAAGATTTGTCAAACAGGTCAATTTATTGTAGCTGGTAATGCTGCTATTTTCTAAAAAAATATACATTTGAAATATTGGCCCTGTTCAAATAAATGTCTTTACTGAAATTTCTTATTATTTGTGTGGACTGCACAGCTAACTTTTGTCGGAGTTGGTCAGAATTGTTCATTTGTGAAGGTGGAGCACAATTATGGACTGTAACTAAAGCCAACCATTATGGACTGTAACTAAAGCCAACCATTATCAACTGTAACTAAATTCAACCATTATGGACTGTAACTAAAGCCAACCATTATGGACTGTAACTAAAGCCAACCATTATCAACTGTATCTAAAGCCAACCATTATCGACTGTTTCTAAAGCCAACCATTATGGACTGTAACTAAAGCCAACCATTATCAACTATAACTAAAGCCAACCATTATCGACTGTAACTAAAGCCAACCATTATCGACTGTAACTAAAGCCAACCATTATCGACTATAACTAAAGCCAACCATACTGTTGTGTGATCGACCGCAACATGGTGACACAAGAATAACAGAATGGTTGAACAGCGATTGTTCGGGGTATCTATTTGCACCACCTTGGGGAATCGATCTCTGGCCGATACATTGGACTGAGTGTCCTCAGCCAAAGTAATGGAGATCGAACAGGAAATACCAACTTGTCGGTTCTCTGTTCGATCGATATTCTGTTGGAGCGGGATTCATCACTCAAGGTGGGCAGCGTTTGATTCCTGAACGATTGATCACCACGAACACTCAAGGTGATCGTTCAGATATCTTAAGCAAAATCGACCCGTGTATGGATACCTTAAATGGGTTTCACTCTAACAAGTACAGATGGTAAATTTTTTATATTTATTTTAACTAGTTGACTTTGTGAACTATTTGCAAAGCCTCAAGAACATGGAATCCGCGCCAAATTTGCTGGAGATGTAGAAAAGGTTAGTGTAAACAAAGTATTTCTCTAGCATATAATGTTTTTCCATAAGTTACAGTATAAGACGCACTTTTTTCCTAATACAATCAATGGGAAAATGTATGTGCATCCTATCATCTGAAAATGTTAAAAAAGAACAAAAACTTTTTTTTAAGTTCCAAACATCCTGGGAGCAATAGCTCTGCAGGCTGGAATTCATTCCATGTTTTCCAACCAATTCAAAAGACCTCTTGCAAAAGTGAGCTCTTGTCTGTATTAGCATTAGCAGTACATATTCTCTGAACATACTCAGCAACATATGGAGAGACGCATTTTACAATCTGGCGCTAACAACTAACCCATGAGCAGCTATTTACATATGGACGGCGAGATGAGTTTGTATCACATAAATATTTTACTGAAATGCAGAATTTTAATGTAAATACACAACAACACAAATCAAAATAACCAACTCAGTGTTTTAATAAATTTTTATGAATTTTTCAAATAAGATATTACACACATAATACAGGTAAGAAACAGAAGCACCAAAAGAAATAAGGCCAGTGTCATTTGAATGTATACCTGAAGTCTTATGCAAAATGCAAATTTCAAGTAAAAGGATTATTTGAGGTTCGAATAGACTGTGTGGGGACAATGTGCAATTAATTAGTTCAGTTCCAATAGTGGTCTGTTGAAACTGAACTAACATAAACTAATCACTAGTAGGAACAGTATACTTCAATCCATAAGTAAACAAATTTTACTATGGGTCCCCTTTGCAGGGAGAAGGGGGACCAGAGAGAGAGAGGAGAAAAAGAAAGAAGAGGAAGTGAGAAAGGAAGAGAAAGAGGTTTGGGAGGGGGAATATCCTGGGGTGAGCCATTGAGTACCAATATGGGCTCCTGATATCATACACAGGAACAGGGCTGCCGTCAGGGGGGGACACAGGGGACACCCGTCCCGGGCCCGGGCAGCTAGGGGGTCCCGATGGTCAGCACGTAGGGGGCCCGGCGTGCTGCCTGATCGGTACAGCAGCCTCTGCTCACTGACTTCCCGGACTGCCACTGTGTACGATGTGCTGCTGACAGTCCGGGAAAGACCCACGCTCAGGGGGGGGGGGATTTTTCTGCTAGCGCCCCATCATGATTTCTGATGGCTACCCTGCACAGAAAGGTAGGGCAATGACCATCTCAGATAGTGAGTAGGCGTAGGTCCAAACCCTGGCCATGGTAATGTTCTAACCATGGGGTCAGTGACGTCACATTCGGTATCTGGAATGCATAGTTCCTGGATCCGATTGCCGGATGTGACGTAGCTGATATCACTTACGGTTTTTGTAGACAATTTCACTGAAAGACCGGGTTCTCTACCTTTTCCTTTGTAAAAAGATTCTTTCTCCAGGGGGATCTGATCCTACTGGTGGAAGAATAGTAAGCTCCTTCTCGACGGCGAACGGGGCGGGTTGAGCACCCGTACTGCTCGCTGGCGAGAAAGAGTGCGAACATCCATGTTCGCGGCAGAACAGTCCACCTTGCGGACAGTTTGCTCGTCACTATATATCAGCATCAGTTGGGAACAACTCACTGAGTGTGTTGTTGTGAATATATAATGTGACTCCTTCCATATGTGAATAGATGTGTGATAGCTGGGTGAATTGAGGCTATTTAGATACCCAGCTCTGCCACCTGGCACTGGCCTTTTTTATTGCTAGTCTTCTCCCAAAACTATGGGGTGTCTTATGGTCTGGTACATCATATAGTGCAAAAAATTATTTTTGAGTCAAAATATCAACTTAACTCTCTTTTTTTAATGTTCCCACAATACTTCTTTACATCTCCAGTAACTTTTATAAAGTTGGCTTGTGGAACTTACTCAAACATACTATCTATAAACACAAAACTTTCTTTCCACAGAGTACAAAAAAATGTTTTGCTCAGGCAGATCCTTGATAACTTTTAGTGATGGATGTGGTAGGAAGGGGAGAACATCTGCTACTGCAAGGTTTCCTCTATTGAAGGCATGCAAAAGCCAATGTAAAGTAATCCCACAAAGTGTGTTTTCTCAGCTATTTACTTTTTGTAACAAACTCATATATCACAGATCAAAGAGAAGCACCAACAAAGCACCTATTGCTTTTTAATGGCCTAGCTGTTGCTGTTGTCAAAACTTAAAGCAGAGGTCCCCAAACTTTCCTTCCTTTTCGAGGAACATTTTCGACCCCCCCTCCATTGAAACACAGGTTCAGAATGAGGGCCTACGCTCCCCCTCAGCATACCGCAGGCCCACCCCCCAGTTTGGGAACCACTGACTTAAAGGGACCCTGCTGCTATGGAAAATAACTCACAACTCCAGCTGGAAGCTGCTAAGTGCCAGACAGAGGACGGCTGCAATGGAGGGGGCTCCCCCACACTCTGCCTGTGAAGTGTACACAGCCTGTTCTGCGCTCCACTCCCTTTCCCTTGTCCTCACTCTCAGTACACAGGCAGACCTTAGCACAGCCCCCTCGTTTGCAGCCATCCATGTCCCTCTCTCTTTTCTGCCAGATGGATCAGGATTTACAGACATTTCCACTCCCAGTTTAACTGACCTTTTTCAAGCGAGAACGGTTGACCCCACTCGAAGAAAGGCTAGACAGCTGGATTTTTTTTATAGATTTGAGCACAATCGAGCTCTGTGAACGCGCACGGCACTCAAATCTATAAAGAAATCAAACCATGTATGCCTAGCTTTAATGTAATCACTCAGGTGACCCAGTCTAGTATTAGAGTCTAGTAGAAGAGACGAGGAGAAGAGGAAAGGGCTATGATTTCCCAAAGAAGACATGTTTGCAATTAAGTTCAAAGGTACATTGAAAGCCAGTGGTTCCCAAACTTTCCTTGCAGGGCCCCCTTTTCTATTTAGGAATATTATCGAGCCCCCCTTCCCTATTCAAACACAGGTTAAGAATGAGGACCCGTACCCCCCTGGAATACCTTCCCACCAGTGGTGTAGGAACCACTTTAGCAGCCATAGCAGTGCTATGGGGTCCATATTCCCAAGGGAGCCCACCACTCCTGGAAGGGCTGGGATTGGAGTGACAGGTTGGAAGGGGGGGGGCATAAACATTTTTGCAATAGCTATGCCCCTGCTTCGTGCCCCCCAGTTTGGGAACCACTGTTGTAAGCAAATACAAAACTGTATTCAGAGAGGAGAAATGTGGGCTTTCGCTATACCTGATTTTCTGTGGGTTTATCTGCAATTGTGGTGTAGGGTCTTCTTATACCTGTATATGAAGGTATGAACAAGTTGTTCACTTTGCATCATCGGTGGTGTATTATAATATTTTCAAGATCAAACGCTGTTAATCGGGACTCCATTTAAACATATTTGAGACAACTGTGCCCGCAGTTGGATTTGAATGAATGCTTTATCCACACTCCAGAGATGGTTTCCGTATGCCTGGTCTGTAAACTCTCTGATCCATTACTCAACAGTTCTTTAATAAAGGGCTTTAAACAACCTGGCTTTCAAATGGTACATAACTTTGAGCTAACCTTCCCCTCCCTCCCCTCCCCTGACGCTGCAGACAGCCAGCTCCCTGCTGAACAACATAAAAGCAGCCACAACTGGGAAGCACAAACAACCCCTTTCAAAACCTTTATTTAAAAAAAAAATAAGAAAATTAAATGGCATGTTTACCATGTCTACAATGAAGGAGCAATTTCACCTAAACATCTCTCTTGTGACTCCCAGAAGGCCGCGTCCATTAGCTGTTCTAATTTTGCCTTTGACAGATAACTGGGGTTTCGTGAGGGAGGTTAAATTTACACTTTGCACAATAAATACGCCTCGCAATCGTTTTTTTTCCCCCTCTCTTCGAATTAAAACAAAGTTTGATGTGTTTCTAATTGTTGTATAAGCTGCTTAAATCATTATTGCATTCTGTTTTCAAAAAACATAATTGAACAAAATGATTATCATTATCTAGCAATCTTCTACGGGGGGTCTGCCAAGGCGTTCGCGCCGACGTTCATATTTTTATGTTAAAGTTAAAGCGATGCGCGTGGTTCATCTGGGAGACGAGTCGGTGGAGTTTTTTGTTGCAGAATGGATGACATTACGGTATCCAGATGGGAAAAGATGAAAATTAATTTCAAGTATTCACAACACACACAGTATGAACTCCTAGACCCAACAATTCAGATGATAACTGCGGGCGATTCTACAATATGCATCTGACAGAATTAGGGACTCCATACACCTTTAGATTTCCTTTAGATCTCCTTTTTTTTTACCAAAACCATGTAATATGAGGAACTTTCTAA
>CM070037.1:117484062-117508251 GCA_036250615.1 Ptychadena robeensis | reverse complement strand
TGTAGCATTCACGCCTATAGCAAGTACCTTTGTTGTCATTTTGTTTAGTTGGTGTGGTTTTACGTATAAATATCAAGGTCATCGCAATGTATGGCGCGGCTCTGACCTCACTCCTTTGATGTATCTGATGTTCAGATCAAATTTTTAAGCTGCTTTAATAAATTATGGTTTTAACTAATCTACCCATGTGCTTCTAAAGCCCCATGCATCTCACTGTGTCCTGAAAGGTGGAGGGGTTGCGTGTATACCCCTACACTACAGGCCCAGTGCTCTATTTCCTACTAATTAGGGGTGTGGCACTTATCCAATGGTCTATGTAGTATAGTCCTCCCTCCCTTATTCTATTGTTTATAGAGACAAACTTTCTTTTTTGGAGTATACCCCCAACCCTTCTCTACATCTCCAACACGTTTGGTGATGATACCATGTTCAGGAGCTTTGCAATAAAGTCGAAACCATCGAAACCGTCTCTAAAGCTGGCCATAGACGTTTTGATCCATGGCCGGCTTGTAGCAGGTTCATTACAGTGTCAGAACTGACAGGAATCCTGTGTGCTCCACTAACACAGGGATCCCAGCAGATTGTAGCCAATAAATCTGGAGGGGAAGGAGACTTCACTTCCACATTAACTGACTATAACAGGATCGGCCACAAAAAATACCAGCAGGAGGGATTGCGAGTTGTTAAATATTTGTGCAGGGGAAAGCTAAGAGTGGAAAGAAGAGTGTGTAGCAAACAAAAATTAGCGGTCAGGTATGTATTAGGGACTGATGCCATGGCGACTCAAGTTCTTCACCCTATTCTTATACATTTTCCTGGCAGAATACATCACTTATGTACCATAGCTTCCCTGATACAAAACAAATAAGCACCTTTTGTGCCAGGACTGAAATACGCTGGATTATACTGAACTGACTGAATCTTCATGGTATACTGGCAATATCTTGGTCTAGGTGAGTCAGCAATGGTAAAGAAGAAACACAGAATTGCGTATAAAAAACATATATTGTGTATAATATTATGGAGGTGGTAAAAAGCACAGTAAAAAAGATACATAAAAACAAGATATGAAAATATTACTGTTGGGACCTTATGTTACTCAACTAACACAGTGCTTACCTGCCCTGATGGTGTACCTCCTGGCTCTCTGGTCAGCTGTCCCCTCTAGTCCTCAGGTCTGTCTGTATTGGGTTCCTCCTCCACTCTGATCCAAAGTCTCCCTGGTTGCCTTCCCTCCGCTCTGACCCAAAGTTTTCTATCTTCATCCCCAGGCCTCAACAGAAGGGGTGTCATTCCAAGGGGAGTAAACTTGATCTAATTGGAGGATCTTAGAATATGTTCCCACCCAGTTACCTATGCTCAGGGGATCAATAGGGGCTTATTATCTAGACATTGGTCTGAGGCCTTTCTTTTTCCCTCAGGCGGAAGATTTTGACCTGGTGGCCTTCCTAGCAGTATGCTTATGAAGTTCCTTGGGCCATTGTTGGGAACACACAAAGACAGATGTAGACATTTCTAAACACTATTTAACTGTCTGGCTTAAGCCCCCAATAAACGTATAGATTGTGACCCGATGTTTTGGCCGATCGACCGTGCGTGATGACGGCCGAAACATCGGGACACAATCCGCCCAGGCACTCATTGTGTTCCAGCGCTGTCCAGCGGGTCTCTCTAGCTGCTTGTGCCATCAGCTAGGGAGACCCGGCAGACAGCATCTAGCCAGCTGTGTTGTGTGTCTGCCTACAGGGAAGGTAGCTGCTCCCCCACCTTCCCCCCTCAGAAGCAGGCAGCTGATTCTTCAGCACGGAGCTGAGGAGAAGACATAATTTAGACGGGGACACTATGTCCCCGTCTAAAGTATCAGACCGATCTAAGAATTACGGACATGTCCATGGCTTAGATCGATTTGGTTGCTGATTTAAGCTCTTCAAGCTTAAGATCGGCACCCGATTTTTTGGCTGACCGATCGGCGAGAGCGTGCATGGCGATTGGTCGGCGATAAAATCTTAGTGTGTATGGGGGGGCTTTAACCAGTTTTAAACCACAATATAATCACACAAGAGATAAGCCTTGGGCTGCCTAAATCAACTATATGGGAAGGTTTGGCCAGTCACCAGGGACTTTTTAGGTGCAGAGTAATTATTGTAAGGCTACAGTATACTAATAAAAAGTAAATTTATTGACAATGCTTAAAAAATAATCCAATTGGATCACACAAACAAGAAAAGGACACATAACCAAAGAATACCATTAGCATGAATTGTCTTCACAATGTAGGGCTTCTGAAGGACGGTTATAGGACGGGTAGTTGAGTATGAATTCACCACAGGAACGCTGTGTCTTTAGAGCTCCTACGCAATGACCGATTTCGCCCTATAGAGGGGGCCCATTTTGCCCTATGGAGGGGGCTTCTTCAGGATGGTGTAGGATTTGTGACACTTGTTCCTCAAAAGAATGAACAGCATGCAAGATCATTAGGAGAATCCAACCGATCAACACATTATTACCAATAATACAATTTCCATTTACAATAAATTATATGTCCTAGTTATGTCTTATCTTTAAGTGTAAAAGCATGTATTCTACATCTCTTTAGCATAGCATTGTTATTGCAGCCTGTTGGTATATTTACCAGACAGACCAGGGGTTAGTCTATTAGAAGGTGCACACTGGACATGTCCGGTGGTAGAGTGGCCACCCAAAGTAAGCCAGACACTGAAAGAGGACGCAGCCCACATCAATGCCCACCAGGAGGATAGGGGGAACCGATGGTCACCCCAGGATCAATCCCAGGTTGTCAGCCCTCTAGGACCGATCCCAAGGACCTCTCTGTCAGGACCCCAATGTTTACATGGATTTCTCCAGTATAACACGTGGGGGGGACTAGATTTACAATAAAAACAATATCATCATATCTACAGATATTACATTTATGACATATGTATTTTTGTCCATAACCTGAAATCTTACAATAGAACATATGCCTGTTACAGAAAGTGACATCTGAGGCAGAACAGTCCAATCAACTGGCTTTAAATAGGTTTGAATTGTACGTCTCTTCTGCAATGCAGTGGAAGTTCTGAGCAACTCTGCAGACTGGAAGTGGTTTCTATAAAAAGAAAAAAAATACAATTCTATTCCAAATTAACACCGTTCAGTTAGACATAAATCAACCTTACTCAGATGCCGGCCTGGAGATCAACTTTTAACATCTCATATAACAATGAGACATCTTTTTATCCCTCACATTGAACCTAAAGCTTAAAATTTCCACATTCAGTTTGTATATTATCATACAAATGACAAATATGGCAAACAACAAAATAATTCATTATAACATGAGGCCGAGTGGTCACGCCTTGGCTTCCCAGCAGCTCTTCCGGAAAGGAGGTTAGCCGGGGAGCTGTCAGATGAGAGATCCGCCCACGGCCGGTGTCCGGATCTCCCATCTGAACTGTATTGCTTATGCCAACAGAGCTCAGAGCCCTGCTGGTATAAACAATGAAGAGAGAGATAGATGAAATGCCATCTATCCCTCTCCCCTTGTCTGTGGAAACTTCAATCACTCTGTAGCTTTCATGGACACAGGCACAGCCAGATAGGAGAGGAGAGATGACTCTGCAGCCGCCGCCCTCCCTGCTCCCCCCTCTTCCCGATCAGTGTGGAAAATGACGTGATGTGCTGTGCTCGTACTGCTGCTAGTGACATCTACTGGTTGAATTTGATATTGCAATAATCTAATCCAGTTCATTAACCCAATTGATGTAAAAACCTATATATATTTGTCTGGTTTTCCTGCTCTAAAAACTGGGTGCGTCTTATAGTCTGAAAAATACGGTAATTTCTGGTCTCCATGTCAAGACCAAGCAATCAATAACCTTTTCATTAACATCCAAATAGTTACCAGGGTGCCCAGATATTTATACAATACAACAACTTGTATTCAACAATGCTAAGAGGAATCTGATCTATTCCAAATTGTAGTAACTATAGATATCATCGGGCCATACATCATCAACTGGGAGAGACGGATTATATCATTATTAATCTAACAAAGTCATAGTCACCTTGCCAAATGATGACATAAATAATTCTTAATTCATCATTATAAAATCACTTTCTATATTGGGAACCAAGTACTCCCAGAACGAAAACTTGACCCTATTAATCAAATATATCAGGGGGGGGGGTGGAGTCAGGAAAAACATCTTTTCTGGCGAAAGTTACAGAATAAATGTTACACTTAAAAGTTAATAATCCTTTTATTATAATTTTTTTAAGTGTTCCGAGAAGAATAATAAGGGCTTGTTTCCACTTGTGCGGCTGCCGGCCGCACGATTGCAGCCTCTTAAATTCGCCCCCACTAAGAACCGCATCTTATGCGCTTGTTAGCGGGGGCCATTCACCTCTATCGCTGCCGTCAGTGGCGGCCACCCCCTGACCGCCCCCTGACCGCGGCCGGGACTAGCCCATTTAACTACATGGGCGCAGTTTCGTCCGCCCTGTAGTCAACCGCGGGCTTCCACACAAGTGGAAACAAGCCCTAAGACAGCAAAGGCCATAGGATAATATTATACCATTACTAACGTTCTTTGAGCCTGACTCCAGGCACATATTAAAAAAGACTTTTGCAATACAGGGGTCAAATATTGTTTTTATTTTCGGGTCAAATAAAGGGCCCCTTTGGTTTATTCTACAACGGAATTATTTTCCGTCAGATCATTTTTCCCAGTCTCACCTCTAAGCTGCTCCAGGTGGTAGTCTAGAGCAGACGTGGGCAAACTGTGGCCCAAAGGCCATATCAGCCCTGTTAGTGTTTGAATCTGGTCCATTGTCATCTTGTATCAATTTCCCCAATTATTAAACTTTCGTTTTATGTATTGTAAAGTTCAGGGGAAAGGGATCACCAGCACAGCCGTATGATGAACAAAAACTTTGAAAACACAAATGAAATCTTGTACCATATGAAGCAGAGTTATTGCATGCAGTATTCAACACATATCTATTCCGTGTTTCAGCTTACCCATGACACTGTGTTCCAGAGAGAGAGTTGGACACACCCAGGCTGCATGCCTGGCCTCAGCTCCTCCACCCCCTCTCTGACATCAGAGATGTAGAGAAGGGTTAGGGGTACACTACAAAAAAGTGTAGCTCTAGCACATATAGTTTTTGCATAAATTAAGTTCAAAGTGAAGTCACAATTTCAAAAATCAAAACTTTCGACTTTGTAACTTCATTCTGTAAAAGCTAGAGCAAAAAAAAAAATGGTTTAATGTTCCCACAACCCTTTTCTACATCTCCAGCAATTTTTATATCAGCTCACAAATTAAGCTAGTCAAAAAATTCAACCAACTCTAGTTCCCAGGATGGCAAATGTGTTCAGGCAATTGGGCAGTAGAAACTTTGAATTTCCTACCAGTCATGTGAATGAGCCAGAAGGAATTCTTCACACCATTCATCTGCTCTTGGTCTGGCACCTCTGTTAAATTTAAGGACCAATCAGGGGTCACAGGTCAAAAAGTTTGCCTTCCCTTGGACTAGACTGTGACATCATCCCCCACAATGCCTTGCCAATAGCCGTTACTATTAATGAGTAGAGCCAGAGCTCCAGAGATAGAGCGCTCCAGTGGGTGTGGGAGTGAGGTATCCGATAAGTGAAAGTATTATTATACTAAAGCATCTCCCAACTCATGGACAGTCTGTGTTGCAATATGGCGTTGGTGGATGGAGCGAGATGTCCCAGATCTGAAAATTTAATTCAGGTCTGGGGAACGAGCGGCCAGTCCATAGCATCAATGTCTTCATCTTGCAGGAACTGCTGACACACTCCAGCCACATGAGGTCTAGCATTGTCTTGCATTAGAAGGAACCCAGGGCCAACCACACTACCATATGGCCTCACAAGGGGTCTGAGGATCTCTTCTTGGTACCTAATGGCAGTTAGGCTACCTCTGGTGAGCACATGGAGGGCTGGTCAGCTCCCCAAAGAAATGCCACCCAATACCATTACTGAACCACTGGAGGATGTACATGTGCACACTGTGAAACTGCTTTCATCTGTGAAGAGCACAGGGAGCAAGTGTTAAATTTGCCAATCTTGGTGTTCTCTGGCAAATGTCCTGCACGGTGTTCGGCTGTAACACAATCCCCACCTATGGACGTCGGGTCCTCATACCACTCTCATGGAGTTTCTGGCTGTCTGACCAGACACATACACATTTGTGGCCCACTGGAGGTCATTGTGCAGGGCTCTGGTAGTGCTCCTCCTGTTCTTCCTTGCACAACGGAGGTAGCAGTCCTGATGCTGGGTTGTTGCCCTCCTAGCGCCTTCTGCACGTCTCCTGATGTACTGGTTTGTCTCCTGGTAGCGTTTCCATGCTCTGGATGCTACGCTGACAGACATAGCAAATCTTTTTTGCTTAAGTCTAGGTGTGGGAGGAGATCCCTCAGGAGACCATCTGCCATCAGGTGCATGCCCACACACATTACTGAGCCTCATTGTGACTTTTTGTAAGGACAGTACATCAAAGTTGGATCAGCCTGTAGTGTTCTTTTCCACTTTAATTTTGAGTGTGACTCCATATCCAGACCTCCATGGGTTGATAAATTTGATTTCCATTGATGGGGGAGCAGCAGAGGTGGCACTTGTGAGAATGCATGCTTTCACCCTAGCAGAGTCAGAGAGAGAGGAGAGGAGAGGAGAGGAGAAAACTGCAGCACTCAGCTGCCTATTGGCTCTGGGAG
Source organism: Ptychadena robeensis (assembly GCA_036250615.1). Classification (NCBI taxonomy): domain Eukaryota; kingdom Metazoa; phylum Chordata; class Amphibia; order Anura; family Ptychadenidae; genus Ptychadena; species Ptychadena robeensis. The sequence continues at coordinate 117,501,507 of CM070037.1, read as the reverse complement.
CTCTCAGTTCTCTTCTCCCTCTGCCTAATATACACAGTGCCTCAACCCTTCCCTACAACTGCCAGACAATTAAAAGACAGGGGGAGGGACAAGCAGGAAGCCAACCATAGTATACTAGCTGCGGGCATTAAGTAGGGTTTTTGTTATATGTGTGTGCCTGTGTGTGTTTGCATATGATGCATGTCACTGCATAATTGGAGTGTGTGTGCATGTATGATGCATGTCTCTGTTTGATTGGTGTGTGTATATAGGATAGATGTCTCTGTATGATTGGTGTGTGTATATATCATACATGTCTCTGTATGACTGGTGTGTGTATATATGATACATGTCTCTGTATGATTGGTGTGTATATATGATACATGTCTCTGTATGATTGGTGTGTGTGTATATATGATGCATGTCTCTGTATGATTGGTGTGTGCATATATGATACATGTCTCTGTATGATTGGTGTGTGTGTGTATATATGATGCATGTCTCTGTATGATTGGTGTGTGCATATATGATACATGTCTCTGTGTGATTGGTGTGTGTAAATATGATGCATGTCTCTGTATGATTGGTGTGTGTATATATGATGCATGTCTCTGTATGATTGGTGTGTGTATATATGATACATGTCTCTGTATGATTGGTGTGTGTATATATGATACATGTCTCTGTATATATGATGCATGCCTCTGTATGATTGGTGTGTGTATATATGATACATGTCTCTGTATGATTAGTGTGTGTGTATATATAAAACATGTATGTATGATTGGTGTGCGTATATATGATGAATGTCTCTGTATGATTGGTGTGTGTATATATGATACATGTCTTTGTATGATTGGTGTGTGTATATATGATACATGTCTCTGTATGATTGGTGTGTGTATATATGATATATATCTCTGTATAATTGGTGTGTGTTTATATGATACATGTCTCTGTATGAGTTGTAGTCTGACCCTGTGTAGATAAGAATGGACCTGCAGGGAAATTTCGAGAATCACTGATTTATAGTATGTAAAAATCCCTAGCAAAATCTTCCCAGTCTTGAGTCCTGATTGATGTCAGTAACTGATGTTTCATTTTGCTATCAATGTTTGAGAAAGAGTGTTACATCTGAAAAATATTTATAATTATAAATGCTGGAAGACTCCTACAGCCAAAAGCACACCAACAATCAAAAACTAGAAAAACAATAAAAAAGTAATTACATTTTTACTTACAACTGAGCTAACACAATGGTGGAAAAGTTATCCAAACTCCTAAAAAAAATATACTTATCTACTATGCTTTCTTCTGTGGCAGAGGTCATTGTGAACCTATGTAGATGGCAGTGTTATGGGTTTAATGAAAAGCAATAATATGTCTTGCCACTAGAGGCCGCCAGATAAATGCTTTAAATGGGAAAACAAAGCTCCATAGGCTTGTAAAGGGGACTGTGATAATGTGATTTTTAAGACCAACTGTGTGACAAGCTTTCACAACAGTAACATTTTAAGAGGAGAGGGAAACAAGGGAAATTCAAGATATCATTACAGGTAAGCATATTTTATCTTTTTTTTTACAGACCATACCAATAATATGGTGTTTGTTAGTGTGAGTCATAAAGTGCATAAGGTCAGCTTTAAAGGTAGCTATAGACTGGTGCGCAAAACAAAATCAACCGCCAGTTGTACATCGATGGTGTTGAGCTTGAATATTGGTTATTTGAAAATTTGCAACTATGGCAGCGGATATACGCAACCTTGAATATTCGTGATATTATGCACTGGGAAGCTTTACACCCATGCATTGCAAATATATATTAATATAATAATATATTATGCGAAAATAAATATAGCATGTTCATTTTGAAGGCAATGGCAATGTGAATGCATTGCGAATATTCACAATTATATATTTGAGAACATTCGAAATTACGAATATCGAATCGAATATACCGTATTTTCCGGACCATAAGACGCACGTTTTCACCCCCAAAATTGGGGGCAAAAAGTGCCTGCGTCTTATGGTCCGAATGCACGACCCCAGTGGCAACTCTGCTGCTGGTGGTCGCACCTTGGCTCCCGGCACGGAGATTAGACCGGGAGCTGGAGGAGCTGTCAGATGTGAGATGCCGGCCGCTGTCCGGCTCTCCCATCTGATCTGTGTAATTGCCTATGCCAGCCCTGAACTGGCATAGGCGATGAAGAGAGAGTTATAGATGAACTTGCATCTATAGCTCTCCTGTCCGTGGGAACTGCAAACAATCTGCAGCCCCCACGGACACAGAAACATCGGCAGAGGGGAGGGAGAGGAGAGCAGAAGACAGCCCACCCCCCCCCCCTTCCTTCTGCAGATCAGTGTGAAGTATGATGTGTTCAGCTGAGAGTGTTCTGCTGCTAGTGACACCTGCTGGCTGAATTGAATATTGCATCCATTAAATTCATTGCATTAATCCAATTGATGTGAAAACGTATTAAATGTTTTTTTTTCTGGTTTTCCTGCCCTAAAAACTGGGTGCATCTTATGGTCCAGTGCTGCTTATAGTCCGAAAAATATGGTAAGTCGAATTATTAATGAAATATCGTGAAATTCAAATATTGCCTATACCGCTCATCACTATACATCAATCGCTTGTACCGCCACACAGTGTTACAGATTCACAGACGATCATGTCTGAAAATGTCATTACCACTTTCTGCCACAAGAGGGCGTCTGGAAACCAAAAAACACATGTCTGCATTCAAATGAATTTACCGTCATTTCTTATCACCACTCGATCGATTTAATGTTCGATTTTTGCCCATTTGTGGTCAATCAAACCAGGTGGGCAGGAAAGGGAAGGGAAACCCGTCCATGGCTACACTAAGTGAGCTTAGTATTTAGCATACAGTCAATCCTCACTTAAGTGAAAGCATATGTACAATTTGATAACTTAATTATGAGAATTTGGTAACAGATATATTTCTTTTTTTAGTCGGCCATTTCAAATCATTTGGTGGCCTGCACAGTTGGAGACAGACAAGAAATAAATGATTGTTTGTTGGTGTAAGTTCTGAACAGTAGTGAGAGAAAATTGTAGTCTTAAGCAGGGAACAGATGGCTCGATATTGGAGCCGTCCGATGTTCCCTGCAGCAGCGTGATGATGTCTTCGTGCTGCTGTCAGATATTGGTGGAGCTGGGGAGAGACAGCTCTGCTCTCCCCAGCTCAGCCGATGCTTTACATGGAGACCAGCGGTTGCATGGAGACGATCGGCCGTATTTACGGTCATGACCGATATGGCTGTTTTCGAGCGGGTTTGATTGGTCCCGCTCGAAAACAGCGATGGCCGCATATTATATGGGCCAGAGAGATGGCCGTGAGCACACACGGCACTCGAATCAGCCATAGATCTGACCCATATCTTCATGTCTGTACCCTGCTTCAGGCGTAAACTTTAGACATGCCATAGTTAAATGACAAGGGAACTCCTTTACCATCTGTAATAACAAACAGATCAAGAAAGATTTCTGCTCATTCCGTTAGTCTTCCCTACATCCTTCCTGGGCTGCACCGTTTCACTTATCAACAGCAATCAGCAAATAGCGCAATTCTTCTACATAGGACATAAATAGAATTAGAAAACATTATTTTACTTTATTGCTACATGTCAACATCATTCATTTATATACCTAAAAAAATCTTTAACGGTACTGAAGGTTCCAGCTACACATCACAAGTCCCGCATATGACTCCATCACAGAAGACTTTTCATTATTTTGGGATTTGGTTTAATGAAAAATGGAAAACCCCTGGTACTAATAGGTAGTTGTCGACCGTAATCCATGTCATCCTCCAGTGTCAATGTTCAGACCAAATCCAATATATTAAAACAATCCAAAAGGGAAAATATTTTTAAATTAGTCTGGAAAAAAATTTTGATTAGCATCTTCAGTGAAGACAATCAGCGCAGTGGCTTTCATACTGTAAAGGCCCCATACACGGCCTGATTTTCCGTCTGATCGATTAAAAACAATCGATGTTTTCCGATACGAGGATCTTTGATCGATCGGACTGTACTTCATTATACCCCCAAATAAAGCAACCAATTACTGTCCGATTTTACCTACTTCGATCGAACATTTTTCATCGGCCGATTTTATGTTTGATCGGAAGGGGAAGGGTTACAGCCGGGATCAGCAGCTTGAGGCACACAGTTGTACCACCCGAATGGGAGTTTTGGCCAGGGCCAGGTATCTGTGGGTGTCTGTTCTGGGGGTGGGGGGGGGGGCTTTGCCTTTGATGGGGATGGCTAATCATGGAGGAAACACGGTCTCAACTTCAGTTTAGTCACATGAATAAAAAAAGAGAAATACAGGAGAATGTTAAAACATATATACATCCTAGAACAACCTGGCAGATGATTCTACACACACCACAATGTTTGAAACAGGAAGTAAAAGTATGATAATTAGTTAGATCGGACCTAAATTGGTCGGGTCATAAGAAATAGTAGCCGATGGAAAATCTTTCTCGATCGAATCTAAATTGTATTCAAACATGTCCGATCACATTCCGACCGATTATTCCCAAAAGTTCGATCGAAGTTATTGCAAAAAATCGATTGTTTTTAATCGATCAGACGGAAAATCGGGGCGTGTATGGGGGCCTTAAGAGAGCAGACTCGGGGGTAGCGAACAGAGGGAACAGACCAGCGTTAGTCTTTCACAGAAACTTTACTTCAATATCTATCTATATCTAACTATCTTCAACAGTGTATAACAGATAACAGTAATTCAATACAGGAACAGTCTCTAGCACTTGGCTATCCGATTAGCCTCCTCTTCCGTGGGTTACAGCGTCGGCCTGTCCTGCGTGTCCGGTAATCACAGGCCGATCCAAACAATACCAGTTACCGTGCAGGCCACCAGGACCCAAACCTGGGGATAAGGGTGAGGACACAGGTTGTTACGAGCCACCTGTACACTCTAGTCTCCTTCCTCGCTGGGCCGGGGTTTCACACTCCCCACATCAGAGAGCAAGCCTCCCTGTAGCTTCTCTCCGAAAACAGCCCCCTCAATTCCTGACTGCTCACCTTTTATCAGTTCAGGCCTGGTGGACTCCTCCTGCACTTCAGGCTGTGCATCACAGCAGGGCACCCCCTACAATACCATAAACCCCCCATACACGCCGTGCTGGCTCATGGCGGTTGATTGGCCGAACAATCGGGTGGAAATCTTAAACTTGAAAGTGTAATTCAGCTGCCAAATCGATCTAAGCCATTATGGACATGTCCGTAATTCTTAGATCAATTTAATTACTTTGGATGGATACCATGTCTCCAATGCGTTCTCCACATTACCTGTCTGCAGCAGCTTTTCTCACAGTGTTCTGTCGACACGCCAGCCGTAAGACACGCTGGACCATAAAATGCAGCTTTGGAGAGTAAATTAGAAAAAGAAAGTCAGAAAAACAGTCATTGACATATAAAGTGAATAAACAGCATGTTCCAGAAAGGTGGGCTGGGCTAGGCTGGATCAAACAGCATTCACTCTATATTCTGCCAGCCACGCCAAAAGACCAGTGCTATGTAATGTATAATTAACACAACTCATGCTAGGGTAATGTTGAAAATTCGGCATCTCATACATACCTGTCAAGTTTCCCCTGACTCAATCAGGGAAAAATACATAACTGCCTGACATCACTTCTGGACTTCATGAACATCACTTCCGGTATCAGGAGGTTTCTCTCCCATCCCACTTACTAGCTGGCTAACTTAGGAGGGAGGGAGCGTTTCTCTGCCTCTTAACTTCCCACCCTGCACAAGCTGGGTGGGAACTTAGGAGGAAGAGGAACACCCCCTAATTCCTAAATTAACCTGATTTCAAAATCCCAGGAAATACCTGGGATTTATTGAAATCAAGATTTGGCCAGGAAAGTTAACTAAAAAACATGACTTTCCCGGCCAAAATCGGATGCTTGACAGGTATGCAACCTGTTGCAATTAGAAAAGCAGTTATATACAGGGGTGCACATAAGTGGTACTCTGATACTCAAAAAGGACCAAATACTAGCTCTGCGTACCGGCATTATTGTTACACAGCTCATATGTGTACTAACAACTTGGAGGCGCTCCGTGTCTGGGCGGCCGCAGCTAAATGTTACATGTATACAATTTATGTCACTTGGATAACTGCAGGGAAACATGAATAACTATGAGAGGTGACAGTTAGGGGGGTGACATTGGGAATGTTAATTATTAATGCAAAAAAAAAAAGGTTGGACTTCTTAAGGAGTTGGAGATCTGGGGGATGAAAGTCAGAGTAGGCATATGTAAGAGTAAAATCTGACAAGAGAAAAACACTGTGTGACAGCTGGAATATGATAATGAAAGGATGACATTTGGACTGCAGGTAGTCTCAGGGGTAATTTACTAAGTCAGAACATGTCAGGGTTGTACTACTGAGGTATGAGATCTGGGGGATTAAATGGTGTTGTAATGTGAGAGTTACATGTGACCCAAAGCCAGCTGGTAACCTGTGGATGGAGACTCAATCAGGAACAGTGAGGTCCATCCGCAGCAGAATCTACCATGCAGGAGGCTGACACAGAGGACAGTGAGGGAAACAGTGAGGGAGACCACCCTGCATATTGGGTGAATACTAAACACTCTCCTGGTACTCCTCTGAGGAGCTCAATAAAAAAGTTATGTGCACCCCTGACTACAACCATTTGCAGACTGATGGGAAGCAACAGTTGCTGCTGATGTCTTTACTTGGCATCATAATAGCACACACCTGAATGTTACACACCAGCCAAGCATCTGTTTTTAGTAAATCATAACCATCACCTGGTACTACTTACCCTTTTAAATTCTCAAGTGTATTGACCCATGTATGGACACCCTTAGGCTAGGGCTCCACTATTCATTAAATTAAATAAATATGACATTTTTTTCCATCTTTTACAAATGGGGTGTACTTTTTTTTCCCATTATTGTAAGTTACACATAACTAAGATTGAAATAAACAAAATGCAGGCTCCTGTTTGTGTACAGAACACATCCCTCCTTGCACACAGGGTTCAGCTGACATTAATGCCTGATACTAAATATTTCCTAAAATTGTTTTGCAGCGAACGGGGGTATAAAGGCGTCGGAGAGCACCGGGAGCAGCCAGAGAGCTTTTCTGTGATTCTCTGCCCCTGTGTTCCTGTACCCTGCTGCTCAGAGCTAAAATAAAGCCTGCGTGCCCCAGGAAAGATGTAGCCATGGAAACTAAAACCTTCTGTCATCTCTCTGGGATTTTCTTCTCCTTTTTCCTTCTGTATTTTTTTTTTTTTTATTATTTACAAGATTTTGCTAAAAGGTATGAATATAGGAGCGAAAGAAAGGGAAATATTTATGGAGAGTAAAGAGGGCTAAACAGATAAAAATAGTGTGACACGTGCGTTGTTCAGTAAAACGGATTCAAATAAAAGGAGAATCGCAAAACAGACTAATTCTGCCAGACCGCATGTGTCTTCTGCAGGGCAACTTCATATATAGAATGAAACTTTTACTTTACTCTAAGCTGACACAGTTTTGGAGAAGTGTGCCATAATCCTATAAAATATATACTTGCCTGCTGTTTCCTGGAATCAGATGAGAGATTTAGCTGCCAGGCTACTGGGGGTTAATAAATTGCAGTACCATGAGTGGCCACTGGAGGCTGCCAGGTAATTATTATTATTATTATCATTTATTTAGTGCCAGCATATTACGCAGCGCTGTACAATACATTAGAGTGGAGATACAACACAATATAACACACAGGTACATGTAATGACACAGGAGGAGTTGAGGACCCTGCCCGGACGGACTTACAATCTAATAGGTTGGGGAACAAGGTATACAATAGGTGGGGGGGGGGGGGGACTGGCATGGTGGTGATGTAAGGGGTGAGAAGATGGATAAGCCAGACTGAAGAGGTGGGTTTTTAGGGCTTTTTTAAAAGTGCCAAAGTTAGGAGCAAGTCTAATGGGACGAGGGAGAGAGTTCCAGAGAGTAGGAGCGGCCCTAGAAAAGTCCTGAAACCTTAAGTGTGATGAGTTTATTAGCGGGGATGTCTTTAGTAGTTCACTGGAGGAGCGGAGGGGGTGGTTAGGGGTATATTTATGTACCAGGTTAGAGATGTAAGAAGGACAGGAGGTGTGGAGTGATTTAAAAGCAAGGTACAGGACTTTGAATATGGTTCTCTGGACAATTGGAAGCCAGTGTAGAGATTTGCAGAGAGGAGCAGCAGATGAGGAGCGGTTAGAGGAGTAGATGAGTCTAGCAGCACCATTCATGATGGACTGAAGAGGCGAAAGTCTAGTTAGAGGAAGACCAGAGAGGATGATGTTACAGTAGTCAAGACGTGAGATGATGATGGTAATGGTTTTCAACACCCCTGGCATTTGTCCCAAGTGTGGCTTTGGGTTGATTTCCATTACCAATATTGGCAACCCAGAGTCACACTTAGGGTAGCTTACCTTCTTTAGGTGGGCCTGTGCTGTCACTCTGTGATGGTGTCCTCTGGGGTCGTCGCTTGACCCACATCAGTGGTGTTATATTACAGGCATGCCGGGTCCCTAGTAAAGATGGTCGATGGCTAACTTTGTGAGCTGATTGCAATACCTCTAAACAAGGTATCATCAAATACCAAAATTGCTGGAGATGTAGAGAAGGGTTGTGAAAACAAGTGGAAAAAAAAAGTTTGGCTCTAGCACATGTAGTTTTTGCCTAAATTAAGTTAAAAAATAAAGTCAAAATTCAGATTTTCGAAATTTTTACTTGACTTTGAACTTAATTTGTGCAAAAACTATTTGTGTTAGAGACATACTTTCTTTTTTGTTGTATACTCTTCTCTACATCTCCAGCAAGTTTGGTGTTGATACTGTAGTGTCGTGGAGGGCATATTGCTTGCTCCGAACGACCAGGTTCTTTGGGATGTTCAAGCACACTGTATTCGCTCACACACAATCAATAAAACTGAGTCACAGGCAGCTGGTAGGGGGATATGTACAGTTTACTAGAGGGATATTTACAGTCCAATCACCAAACCCAAGCCTGGGAACGGGGCACACACTTAGGGCCTACTGTTTCAAATAGATGAGCTACCAGCTGCAGGGTGACTAATGGCTTCACTACCCAGGGAGAGGGGGTCAGGTACAGTCCAAGTGTCTCTGGCAATGAGCAATAAGCAATTACGGGCGGTGAGGTGAAGTAGGGAGGAATCCTGCGTCTGCCTAGCGTTTGCACCTACCGGTTGCCGTAGTGGGGGTCCTTGGTTCCGGGCACCTCTATGGTTCGGCCTGCGGAACAGCCCAGAAAAATACAGGAGATTGCTCCAGACGGCTGCACGGCACTGGCTGTAGTTCTTTGGAGGAGCTAACCCAACTCTGACTAAGGAGGGCCTAAGGAGGTATATTTATACCCTTTGTCTGGAGGCTGGCACTAGGTTATCTCCAAGCAGTCCACAATTGCTACAATGTATGGCCAGAAAAGAGCGGGAAGCTAGAAGCCATGAGTCATCCCTGCACCTGCTACTGAGGAAAACAGAAATGATTTAAAGGTATATACACAATTTTACACAGAACATGGTGACACAGGGCAGAGTATACAATACACAGCTAAATACAAATGAAGTGCATACCCTGGTCACTACAATACCATGTCCAGGGGCTTTGCAATTAATTGGGAAAAAAAATTGACCATCTCTAGTCCCTAGTAGAGATGGTCGAATTTTTCGACTTGCAAACTTTGTGAGCTTATTGCAAAGCCCCTGAAAATGGTATCATCACCAAACTTGCTGAAGATGTAGAGAAGGGTTGGAGGAACATTTTAAAAAAATAAGTTTTGCTCTAGCACATGTAGTTTTTGCATAAATTAAGTTCAAAGTTAAAGTCGAAATTCAGATTTTCGAATTTTTTACTTGACTTTAAACTTAATTTGTGAAAACAATATTTGTGTTAGAGACTTACTTTCTTTTTTGCAGTATACCCCCAACCCCTCTCTACATCTCCAGCAAGTTTGGTGATGATACTATGCTCAGGGGCTTTGCAATTAAGTCAAAACCGGCGAAATGGTCGAATTTTTGAAAAAAAATTCGACCATCTCTAGTCCCTAGTAGAGGGGGAGAGCCGGCAGGAAATAAAAACTGCTTACATGCATGGACTAATATTTATTTGTTACCTTTGTAGGAAGCAGTTTACTAAAATAATATACCACCAGGTGGGTTGATGTTGAGGTAAAGCGTATCTCCATAGTTTTGTATACAGAGCGTGATTACTGTATATACTTGAGTTTAAGTGGATTTGAATTTAAGCCAAAGGTTCCTAGTCCCCCCCCCCCCCCCCCCCCAAATTTAATATAAAGATTTTTGGTGATCTCTGCTCTTATTTTTAGGAAACTATTTAAAACACCCCCTTGCGAATGGGTAAGAAAGCATTGGGACCTCTGAATTCCTTTAATAGTGTGGGAGCGTGATCCTCAGGTCCTCTTGTTAAAAACAAACCATAGACACTTAATAAGCTCATAGCCATGCCCCACAAAGCCTGGCCCATGTTGTGGGGAACTGATCCCCTTATGTTAACAAAGGGTCTTCCCTTCATTGAGGTATGGCATGGGGCCTGGTGGGACAGGGGTGCATCCCCCCTTCCTTTCCTTCCAGGCTTGTCAAAAGTGTTCTGCTTTGCTCTGAGGGGGCCTGTTTTAAAGCGCTTGCCAGAACCCCTGCTGGAGTTGAGTCTGGCAAGCTCTTGAAAACGGGGACCCCAAACAGCCCCCATGCTCTAAGTGGTCCCCCTTTTCTAGAGCATATTAGACACAATGCTTAAAGGGGGTTTGGTTTGCTCTGGGGGGACCCCACATTTTTTTTCCATTTAAAAAAAATAAAAATTAAATCCAACTTATTTTTGTTTTTATTGGATGGGGTGTGGTCAGGGTGGGAAGAATACATATGTGATGGTACTCCAACATCTGACTGTGGGGTGAGGGGCGACATAACATACAGATCAATGGCACCACCCACAGTATCATCAATGAGTTGGTCCAAGGCAGAGCTATTCTATTTAGGAACATGATCGCGCCCTCCTGGAATACTTTTGTGCCCCCCCTGCCCGTTTGGGAATCACTGCGAATGAGCGGTCTCTGCCTGTCAGCTGAGACACAAGCAAGGGGGCCGAGCCAAACACAGACTGCTCTGCACAGTGTGGGGGGTGAACCTCTCCTCTCTCCTGTGTCCAGATCCCCGCTCTGACAGGCAGCAGCTGGAAGCTGCTTAATGGGAAGGACCAGTGCATCAACCAAGCACAGCATGGTGACATCGCCATGCTGCGACTGAATGAGCGTCGATCCCATGGGAATTGACTTATGCATGGACACCCTTAGGCTAGCGCTTCACTATCCATTAATTCTGTTGAACACAGGGATTTTACTGCAGTCCGTGAGCTGCCCATTGATGACAATGGAGCTTTGACTGGGTTGTCTCCACAGCCCGTCACAGCTCCCGATTCCTCGGTCCCAATCTCTCTCACGTTGATGTTGACGCAGCCCTTCTGCATCTACAGGAACGTAACGGAGGCTTGCCAGCGCATTGTGGAGGCCTTGCCTGAAGGGTCGGTTTAGGCCCCCGGCCTTAGTCTGCCCATGGCTAGTGCAGACCCAGCCTAAGTTTGTTTTGTAAAACCACACTAATGTTTTACCCTTTAAGGATAGAAAATGGGATCTGACTAATGTGTTGTAATATTTTTATTTACCAAATGCATAAAAAGACAATTAAAACCAAAAAAAAAAAGCATTATACAAAAAATTCTGTGTCTCTTATAAAAGGTTGCATGCGATGCTAAATTTTCATTACATATCCAGTGACATGCACTGAATTCACAATATTATTTGTGAACCATTACAATTTATAGACACCTAATCCAAAAGGCAATGAAGTCAATAGTCATGCGTGCAGTAATTCATAATAAAAGGGAAGAAAGCATGCAACATTACTCTTGGATTATTTCTATTCTATAATATGATGCTTGGGGGAGTGTAATGACTTGCCATGGGCCCTAAATCTGCTCAAACTCAATAAGACATTCGTTCATCCAGACTGTTCATTTATCATTCAACCACAATGAATGAACTTTACAGTGACCTGAGGAAAAAGGAATACATATAAAAGTCTATTTACAGCTAAACACCATTTTTGTGTTAAAACTGTATTTTTCACAGCTGCTTAAACCTAAGGACTGGTTGATCTGGGTTAGCATACTACTGTACTTATATCGTTTGTATTATTTTATTTTTTTTGTCCCAAACATCCTGGGAGAAATATCTCTGCATTCCAGGAGGCTGGGTTTTGTTTCATTCCCTCCTGCCAAGCCAAAACGCCACTGTCAAAAGGTAGATTTTAGCTGAATTAGCACTAGCACCCATTTTCTAAACACACAGACCAATAAGCCGGGTGAATTCAGGCTATTTAGATAGCAAGAGTTTTGTATTTACCGTATATGCCGGCGTATAAGATGACTTTTCAGTACCTTAAAATCCTCCCCAAAGTCGGGGGTCGTCTTATACGCCGGGTGCCGCAGGCAGGGGGTGCAGGGGACCATCTATGGGAGCTGTGGATGGATCTCTTCTGCCTAAGAGCTGAGCTGCGAGCGGCTGTCTGAAATACATTGTATCAAGGAGCAGAGCAGTGTTACCATGGCTACAGGACGCTTCTCCCTGCACAGAGAACACACGCTGTAGCTGCTGTTTGTAACGTTTGAACATTCTAGCAGGAAGCATTGTATAGTTATACTGATGAACTTTCAGGGTCTAGTAATGCTCACCTACTACCTATCTACACCCCGAGTTTCACCCCTCTAAGCTATAATACTTATAAGTTACATTTCGCTAAATTCCAGCCTCCAGAACATTCTTTTTCATGGCCGTGTATATACTCCTATAATGAAATTTTTTGTGTTTACTAGTTAACCCCTACGACTAATATCCCATGCCAAATGTTTCAGGTTCCCTGAGCATAATCCTTTCCTAACTAAAAGCCCCTATAAAATATTGCTTCCCTATTAGCATAAAGCACTACTATGCTGCATACATGCTTTCACATATCCCTATCCTTACTAAATACAAAAAGATCAGACTTCTAAGGGTGTTGGAGATCTGTGGTTTGAAAGTCAGAGTAGACATAAAAAATTTTTCATTTGGTGGCGTTAGAAGAGGGGGGGGGTCTACGGCGAGTATATAACAAACTCTATATTTTAACTGTAAAAGTTGGGGGTCGTCTTATACTCCGGCATATACGGTACATTAATACTCTGTAGTTTCATCAAAATAAAAAAAGGTGACACAGTCTCCCATATGTAAATTGCTGTTCATGCGTAAGTTGTTAGTGCCAGATTGTAAAATGTGTCTTTCCATAAAGCTAGGCATACACGGTTTTGATTATAGCATATCAACCTAATGCCTGCCATACACACCCTGACGGGCGCAGACAGAACAGCTCAGATGAGCTCCGGAATGCAAACGTGATGACGTCATCACGTTTGCATTCTGATGCATTTTGGGGCTGCACTAGTCGGCCGGCACCCTTTGTGTGCCGGCCATTAGCTTCAATGAAGACGCTGGTCTCCATCCAAAGCAGAAGTTCTGCAGCTGGCTTCTCCTCTCACAGCTCCCTCTCTGAGAGGGAAGGGGGGCATGGGGGAGCTGTGTCTCTGTCTGCATCGAACCGGAATTGATGTGCAAAGTGGTGCACATTGATTTCCATTTGATTGACCCACGTTCAATCACAGCAGGGTGACGTCACCATGCTGTGATTGATCGTGAGTCGATTGCAAGACAATCTACCCGTTAATGCCTAGCCTAATGAAGGTTCATGATGAACATCTGAAGGAAGTGATGAAACAGTTCCGCTACTCTGCGTGGTATGCCACAGAACACTTGAAAGGCACCTTGGGGAGATTGGGAATGTTTCACCAACCGGTGAATCAAGTCTGTGCCTACCACCTTAGGCCTCCGATTCCTGGACGATTCTGTGCCCAATCGATCGCTTCACAAATGTCAACTCCCCTTGATGTGTGCTGAATCGATCAGAAAAGACCAACAGGTTGGTTCTCTGGCCGATCCGATTTGGGGGCCAAGTCGATCCGCCACCATATTCGCAAAATATTTTAATATTCAAGCTCAACACAAGGGGGCATACGGCCATCTATGACTAACTAAACACTAGTGTTGAGCTTGAATATTCGACTATATTCCATGGATACTGGCTGTTCGAGAATTCAAAAATTTTGCAAATATGGTGGTGGATATTCGCAATTTTGAATATTCCTAATATTGTGCATTTGGAAGCTGATGGCCATGAATTGCAAATGTATATTCCCAATGCGAAAATAAATACCACATGTGACCATTCATTTTGAAGGTTATCACGATGCGAATAGAATTGCAATATTGTGAATTATTTGCCTAATATTCATAAATTTTAGAATTTGTGATCTCTAGTCATTATTACCTTCATTGCGCAAGTCAGCACTTGCACATGCGCATTGTGAGGACCTCAGCTATCCTAGATATCTCATCACCACCAGGTGGCTTCCTGCAAGTGTGGGCTGGGTTGAGGACACTTGTCTTGTTAGCCTGAGGGCTATACAGGTGTGCTTCACCCACACACACTTGCTGAGCACCCTGAACCTGCCTCAGAGGTCATTGATTAAACCTGTTTTTCCCTTATCCCTGGCTGGTATCAGTGTGTGCTGCCAGTCCTGGTCCAGTACTTTACCTTCATTGAGCCAATCAACACTTGTATATGCGCATATTGGGAACATAATGTGTGGTAGTTCCGGGTACTGAAAATTCTTAAATATTCAAGGTTATGAAGATATAGCACTATATTGAAGATCTTTGCAAAGTCCTAAAGTGATAAGCCATCTATGACTAACTAAACACTAGTGTTGAGCTTAAATATTCGACTATATTCCATGGATACTGGCTGTTCGAGAATTCGCAAAGTTTGCAAATATGGCGGTGGATATTCGCAATTTTGAATATTCCTAATATTGTGCATTTGGAAGCTGATGGCCATGACTTGCAAATGTATATCACCAATGCGAAAATAAATACCACATGTGACCATTCATTTTGAAGGTTATCACGATGTGAATAGAATTGCAAATTTTTGCAATACAATACAATACAAATTTTTTTGCAATACATGGCCATACACTCAATATGGAATCGAACATTAGAAGCATTATTTGTGAAATATTGCGAATTCGAAGCACTCAAATGTGAGGGGAGATCAGAAGGGGGAGAAGGACCTTTAGGTAAATTCTGAAGGCTGTTGAAGTGGGGGAGGGGGGGGGTTGTATTTGTTATTATTTGACATCTATTAGGGGGTAGGAGAGGGGTTTTATTGCTAGGGGGTTTGCTTATTAATGTTTTTGCAGACATGTTTCTATCTAACATCAAAGAATGCTGGGAAGATGGACGGTCAGACATATCTTATATATTCTGAGATGCTATTGTGATGTAAATTAGCACATGCTGTTGATTCTTTGTTACAAGTCCTTTGAGGAGATACTTGTCTGCCATTCCTTTTAAGTTTATTGTATATGACAACATTTCAATAAAAATCTATATGCTAAAACAAAAATACAGGTTCAGCATATCTGATGAGAAGGAAAAGCCTCCTCAATTGCAGAAATTTGTTCAGTAAATATAAAGGTTGTTTCCAAGTTTTTAGCTTTGGCCTGCTGGGTAATTGAGTTTGACACCCCTGGGCTAGGCGGTAAAGACAGAATAAGCATGACAGCTCTGGGACGGCTCTGGTGCCAAAGTAGCAGCTTATATATTTTTGTGATCCTCTAATGAAATAACAGGAGCAACAACCTAAATAAAAGGAAGTGCTTTGTCAGGAACTGCAAGGATTTGGGGTGCACTAGAACAGGTTTATAAAAGAAGCAGATGGGAAGTGGGCTGTAGAAAGGGATGAAGGGTACTGCACAAAAAAGAACAACTCCTTGTCTTTCAAGTAACCTTCTTAGTAGCAAGCCCCCCCACCTCACCTCCAAACTAGCACCAAATACTTACCTTCCTTGAGCAAACTCCCAACAAGATTCTGCTCCTCTCAAAAGACCCCCCTTTACCATAACCTCCTGGGCATTACAGGCTTTTCGCTTTATTTTTACTGGAGTGCAAAGCCACCGTACGGGCAATCACGGCAGAGTACACTGTACTTCGCCTTAATTCCCCACCCTCCCAATGCCTCTCTACATTGAGACACCAACAATGTGGGCCAGGAAAAGCTCTATTAACATGAAGGTCTATGGTGTAACTGATGGTGCTAAAGACATGGGGTCGGAAACAATCAGTGTGACCGCATCAATGCTAAATCGGTGAGGGCTTGCAATGCACAGGTGCGTGTGCCCAATCCCAGTGCATACGCAGTTTGTTTTAAGAACAAACTGCGCATGTACTGGGTTTGGACACAATGCCAGAGAGGGTTTTTTTCTGAAATATAAATAATTGGTCAAATGTAATTTTTTGCTTGTAGTGCCCAAGTTCATTCCTTGAAAAGCGTATACGGGGAAACATGTCGGATCACACCTGGAGCACTATAGGGCGAATTATCCCTACCCCTTAACCAACAAAGAAGAGGAGGAGGCCTCCATCTGTTGGGAGAGAACGGGGTGCACCTTGCTATGGAGCCCCCTTTCTATCCCAGGAGGTTTGTTTTGGAAAGATTTATTTTTAAGTGAACAATTGTATGAACAATTTTCTGAATAAAAAAACTTTTTTATAAACTATCTAATAAATAGTGATGATCGCGAATATTCGGATTCTGAATATTAATCGCGAATATCAGCAATTCGGAAATTTGTGAAGATGGTGAATATATTGCCGAATATTCGCAATTCCGGATATTCGGTATTTTTTTTTCCATTACACATGCCTCTCAATGCAAGTGGACGAATGGGAAGGCTGCAACAAGAGCTTAGCAACACCATCAACAGTTTTTTTAAATGAATATTGGGGTGATCTGAATATTGCGAAAATCGTCACTTTAAAAATTTGCATAAAAATTTGCGCCATGTTAAACATATATTGCGCGTGCGAAATTCGCAATAAAAACTGCCGATATTCGCAATAAAAAAAACTCTGAATATTGCCGAATGCGAATATTTTCCGAATGTTTTCCATAAAATTCGTGGCATGCCGGGAATACGAATGTTGCCTATGCCGCTCATCACTAGTAATAAATAATAAAAAAAATGTTTTGAAAAAATCCTTTGTGAACAGTAGAATTATATTTGTTTCTTTACGTTTTTTACTTTTCTTTCCCGTGTAAACCCCAGTTGTGCCTGACGAGACAGGACAACAGTTTTGTATTTTGAATTATAGATCACCACCAGAGACCACCAAAGTCCTGGTACACGCTCTCATCATCTCTCGTCTGGACTACTG
>CM070037.1:117470275-117483962 GCA_036250615.1 Ptychadena robeensis | reverse complement strand
GCGCTGCGTAATATGTTGGCGCTATATAAATAAATGATAATAATAATAATAATAATGTGTTAAAGTGTTCATAAAAATTATATGTGTGCACATGCAGTAAATGTATTATTGATAATTCATTTAAAGCATTTTTGGGATTTTTTTTCTCTGTTAGTACATTAACCATAATAAAAATTATTTTAATTAAAGGATTGTTTGATAATATTTCCCTATCATTAAAATGTATAAACAAGGAGAACATCACAGTCCGTGTAGGAGGAACATTAACCATTTGATTAAACAAGCTCAGCTATTATTCTAACACTTTTTTTTTTGTGTTTTCCAAATTGACTCTGCAAATAAGCTGTTTTTATATTTAGAAAGAAACTAGTTGGAGATGTGAATCTACAGTGTTTATATTATTTATGTGTAATATCATGGGTCTTCAAGATAGACAGATCACAGCCTGTCTGTATATATACCCATATTTGTGTGTAGGCTCCTGACACTTTGGTGCGTTGGTGGAGGTATGTGTCAAATTTTGTTTTGGAAAAAGGCATCATTTTAATTGCCCATAAGAATGGCTGCTTAAAATGTATTTTCATTCTCCTAGTGCCTAGCAAATGCTCGAACTCTTCTGATTATTTTAAAGCTCGAGCTATTGCTGAAGCTTCAGCTGCTATTTTCTTTTTTCTTCCCCAAAAAGCACAAATGCATCATTTTTACAAAAGTTAAAGTTAAAATTGCTATCCCAACAAATTTTGCATCAGAAAGTTGGGATTCGCTGTGTGTCTATTTATAGGGGATTACAGTCATTTAGACGGTGACATCACAGTTTGGTTTTTGTTTCCTCTTTCTTTTATAACACCACTGATTAGGATATCAGATACTGATGGGCTTTGGACTGCATATTCATTAACCTCCTGGGCGGTTAGCCCAAGCTAACTTAGGGCAGTGGTTCCCAAACTTTCCTTGCAGGGCCCTCCTTTTCTATTTAGGACCATTATCGAGCCTCCCTCCCTATTCAAACACAGGTTAGGAATAAGGGCCGGTGCCCCCCTGGAATACCTTTGCATGCCCCCAGGGGGGCCCACCCCCTAGTCTGGGAACCACTGATTAAGGGTAAGTTTGTTCTCTATAACGGAAGTGGCATTGCTTTTTTCAAACTTGTATCAAGTTTTTCTTTGGGTGTTACGCCTGAAGTCAGTACGAGCGCAGTTTGATCTTGGATCAAACTGCAACCATGCTGGGATTGGGCACAATTGCCAGTTCTACGTCAGTCTGCAGTGTTCTGCTTCCCTGCAGGCTCACAAAGTTTTACCGGCCCGAGTTTTCTGCACCATTGGTCACGCCAAAGGGGGTGGTGCGAAAAACCTGTAACGCCAGGGAGGTTAAAGCGGATGTAAACTGTAAAAATAAATACCTGTAGTGTCCGGGAGCAAGATGGAGACTATTCTGGGGTCGCTCCCTCCACCATTCCCTCTCTTCATTGCCTATGCCAGCAGGGCTCTGAACTCTGCTGGCATAGGCAATTATACAGTGCAGATGGGAGACCCGGACACTGTCCGGCATCTGTCAACTGACAGCTCCTCCAGCTCCACCGCTCCGGGAGAGCTGGCGGGAAGCCAAGGTGCGACGCGCATTTGGACCATAGGACGCAGGCACTTTGGGGGTGAAAAAGTGCGTCTTATGGTCTGACAAATACAGTGCCTGACCCTTGATTGCTGGTCTACAACCTGCGAAGTGTGAGGGGTGCAGACCCGAGCATTGGACACGAGCACGCGAGGTGCTTGTCCGAGTAGCGCAGAGCATAGCCGAACACGTATTCGGCAGAGCATGCTCGCACATCACTAATTCTCTTTAAAACTACTTCCCATAAAGGTACCATATTATAATATAATTGGCATAAAGACCCTAGCATACTGTTTTCATTATGTTTCCTGGCATCTCCGTCATCAGGGAACTAAAACATTACCATAAACATTTGCTAAATGTACCACATCACGAAGGGTCACATTTCCATTTCTGAAAGTTTGTACCTATCAATCATTTCAAATAAATCTGTTTTTATCTGTTTACCATTCATTGCAACCAACTATTAACATAAAAAAACACCAAATATGTCATGTACTGTATAGATTTTAAATGATGTATTATTTATATAGTTTTACTTTAGGGCCATTTCACACTGCAGCCGCTGTGGTGCAGATTTTGTCCAGAAACTAACGCACAGGTGTCCATTACCGGCAAGAACCCCTGTGTTTTGCACTGCGCTTGCGTCTCCATTACAATTGTATGGGAGACACTTGCAGTTCATCTGCAAAACTGCATGCAGCAGGGTGTTTATGGTAAAGCACGGCATTGCAAGTGATCGATAACACGGTGCAGGTTTTGAAACCTGTGCACCTTGCTTAGTGCTAGCTGCGCTGCGCTACTCTACTGCAACTTCAGTGTGGCTAGTGTGAATTGGCCCTTATGAATTAAGTTCACTTAAAGATGATTTGTGGGCTACCCTGTACAGGGCAGCCGTCAGGTGGGGAAAGGGGCATTCCCATCCTGGGCAGCTAGGGGGGCCCAGCAGGCATTATCTCAGGGCCCTGATGGTCGCATTGTGCAACCATGTTCCCCGGACTGCAGACAGTCTTTTATGAGCTGTCTGCTAGCACATGCAACCCATCCCTCCCCCCGCTCAACAACCTATGGGGCCCCAGGATTTCTGGAGGTGGTCCTGTTCCTGTCTTCTGCAACCCTCTCTTTTTTGTCTATAGTGAATTCACCTAAGCATGTTATGACCCCATGTTATGGGCAACCACCCCTTGAACTCATCTTGTTACATCCACTGGTAGGGTTGTTGTTCATGGGCATTTGGGCTGTCAGAATTACTTAGTTACTTACCCATGTGTGAATGGACATTTCACTTTTCTATTGGCTGTCTTGTGCCACTTGACTTAGGGTAATGAAGAGGAATTTGCATCTGTAATGTCAATGAAAAGTGGCTGTCGAGGACTGACCAGCATGGTCACTAGTGTTGATCGTGATCATGACGATATTCGCAATTAAGGTTTCAATGACTGGAGAGGAACCTAAATGTCAGAGTTAAGTAAGTATATCTCTTCTTTTCTTAGAATTTCGATGGAAATTATTGGTTGTCCTGGGACAAACCATGTAGAGGTCTACTGGTGAACAAGCTTAACAAACTGAGACTCATCATTGGATTGCCAGACAGAGAATTTTGGTTCATCCCTCCACATTTTCACGTCTAGAGTATGCTACTGCATCTAGTGTTTTTCATTGCACTAAGGCTTAAATGGAACTGCTTAGCATGAAAGCCCATTCCATGAAGCTTTCTGCACACTGTTCTTGGTCTAAACTGAAGGCTTAGAGGTTTGTAGTTCCTTCCCCCGGCCCCGTTGGTGACGTCTGCACAATATCCAAGATTTTACATGGCCTACCACTTCATGGTTGAGTCCCCTTTTTTCCTTATTTCTTAAGCACCCATACACGTTTAGATTGTGACCCGATGTTTTGGCCAATCGACTGTACGTGATGACGTCATCCTGTGCAGGCAATCGGCCAAAACATAGGGTCACAATCAGCCTGTCACCCTTTGTGGGCCAGCACTGTCCATCCGGTCCCCCTAGCTGCTCAGGCCGTCAGTGCCCGAGCAGCTCGGGGGACCCGGCAGACAGCATTTAGGGACGCTGGCTGTGAGAAGACGCTGCCAGGTCACTGAACTGGCGGTCTAGCACGAAGGGAGAGGGAGGAGCTGCTAGCACCTCCCCTCCCTACTTGCCTCCTCACAGCTTTTGAGGGAGACAAGGAGGCAGCTGCAGACAGGCTGTGTGTCCTGATGAATCACCTACGGAGGAACACATAGGAGACATAGGAACCTAAAGTACTAGACCAATCTAAGAATTAAGAACATGTACGTAATGGCTTAGATGGATTTGGCTGCCAATTTTGGTCCTTTAATCTTTAGATCAGAATCCGATTTTTTGGCCATTGATCCACTGAAAAATCCGGTGAAAATCTAAGTGTGTATGGGAGGCTTTAAACTTTGTTAGGCTATGTTTGCATGCCCACACCAAGGTCCTTTCAGCCCATTCTTTTTGTCCTTCATGATCCCGGAAGTGATGATTCCAAAAGACCAGAAGTGATGTTGGGATTTTTTTTTTTTTAAGGGAACAGTCTGTCGGTATCAGATTCAATTAATTCTTTAAAGGTGCATCAGTGCACCCACACTTGCGTTGGGCTCGGTTGCGTCAAGATCGACATACCGCTCTATGTTGATTTTAACTATAATGGGATACGTCAACATCCCTCTGTTTGACGTATATGTTGACGCATTCCATTATATTCAATGACCCTATACCCACTTACGGTGAAGTGATGCTTGCGCACCATTGCGTGAAAATCAACAATGAGCAATATGTTGATTTTTACGCCGTGGAAACATAGCCTAACTATGCCACTAACAATTGTTCATGGAATATTTAGTGGAAAAGAAATTTCTTGAATGGGCAGGTGACCTCCTCAATGTACCTGACTAGAATTCGCTAATCTCCTACAAATATTTGTAGTCTGCATGCTGAGGTGATGATTTTAAACACCTATGGACATGAAGGTGATTGAAACACCTGAATTTCATTGGAGGCCGGGGGGCCAACATTTTTGGCAATATAGCATACAAATAGTTTTTGCCACATTTATGTCTCATTTCTTCTCTATTTGCTGCAGTTATTTTATTGCTAGCCTGCCAGCAAAGCGAATCAGTGACTCATGTACCACACTGTGCTCGATGACTACATACACCTCGAAAAATAAATTATGTATGAGAAGCCGAACATGCAAGTATATGAGAGGTCACCTCTGTTGAGACATAGTACATTATTACTGAAGTGTAACAATTTCATAAGCACTTCCCAAAAATAGTTTCAATTCTGGCACATTTGTAGGTGTGCAGAATACAAGTCTGCATATCGTTTAAGTGAAATGTTCTGCACGAATTTATCATTTGATATCACAGGAACACCCCACAGGTGTTGACTCGGACTAGGTGTATGCATGACTAGGGTGTCGAGAATGCTATAGTCAGGGCATTAACTGTTCACCCTCAATAAATAATAAAATACACCAAATTCCCCAAATAAAATACACCACACAAAGTCTGAATTGCAATGGGTACAATAGCATTTTGTAAGTCAACATGACAAGTAATGCAAAAGTAATGCAAATTTAACAAAAAAAGTAGAACCCATGTAGAAGAGTAGTGATGGCCGAACATCAGCTGTGGCTGTTCACGAACAGGCGAATCGAACTTCTACAAATACCCGCTGCGAACATGCGAACGGCGAACCTCCATTGACTTCAATGGAGGGCAAATTTCTTAAACCTTCAGTTCATATTTGCAGCCAAAATACCAATAAAAAAGTCAAAAGGGTTCATTCACCGGGACAGTGTCATTCCAGAGGGGTATCAATGGCTAAACTTCTCCCCCAAAATATGGATTTTTTAAAATGCTGTATTGTTCGGGTCTAATGGCCGGAAATCACATCTAGATGACAGATTTTGCCAAAAGTTAGCTGGAGTGCACTGCCAGCCCGACAGCACCTTCTGCAGCTCATCACATTTAGTCAGATCTCTCTGCAATGCATAATACAGCATACCCCACCCCCAGAGAAGGACTTTTGCGGCTCAGTAATGATGAACTACATGTAACAGAAGACCTTAGCTATAGCTACAGATTACTGGATGGAGTATAATAGCAAAGTAGCTCAGCCATCCCTCAATCACCAGCAGCTCTCCCTATCTATTTAGTCCTGCAGACACAGGATAAATGTAAAATGGATGCTGGGCTGCTTCTTTTACAAGGGGGGGGGTGTCCTCCAGGAGGGAAAAATTTGTTATTGGCTGTACTGTACCACCTGACTATAGGGTGAGGGGTTGCACTTAGTCTCCATGTTAAGGTATAGGGGGCGGGTGGAACACCCATAATGTTTGCAGGCATTGCGATCTGCGAACATGCTTTGTTCGCCGCGAACTGTCCGCCGGGCGAACTTTACGGCCATCACTATAGAAGAGTGGCCTGTGTATGGTATGCCAGAAACTTGTATGAGAAGGGTTGATGATAACAGTTATTGAATATGCCTTTAAAATGTGATGATATGACCATTGCCAAGCCATGGGAGTGCCCAGCCTGGGAATAGGAGATATAAGGCCCAGTGTTGACATTGGAGGGGTCTTTACTTGGGTGTTCAAGCAAGGGACCTGCTGTGGTCTGCAGTGTCGCGCTGGACACTTTCCCCAATAGGGAACCGGAAAACTGCAGAGATGTATCTAATGACATCTCCCTTGTCCCCATCTCGGGGGAAGGGTTAACCTAGCCCAGTAGGCGATTACACTGGGTGGAGTGAGGCCGAGGTGAGAGACTGGCTGAGGCATGGAACTGATTTCTGTATCGAGAAGCCATGAATAAAAGGTACCAGTTCTTAGATAAACTGGCATCGTGAGCAGAGACTTTATTTGGGACGTATGCAAGGGCCTGTTTTGGGACACTGCCTGAGGTAATGATCTGCCACTGGGTGCAACAAGAGAGCTCTGAGCTGATTTGTGATCAAGGAACCTATTTAGAAATTGAAATATTCTTGACATTCTCCCCAGTAGGAGCCAGAGAAGTCATATGACCAAAAGGTTGAAAGCCCCACTGGAAACCAACATCCGAGCGCTGATAAAGTAAGCACACCCCTCCTGCTGGATTTTCCTTTCCTTTTTTTTCTTATCCCTACGATTAAACAGACACCGCTCCAGCCTTTTTCCCTGATTAAAACCGACCTTTTGGTGTTCGATTTTACATTGCTGTATAATCTGTGGTCTTTTCAGTCTTATTGTAAAAGGCTTGCTGTTACTCTGTGTCTGTAAATTACAGCCAGTCCTCACTAATTAAAATGTCCTGGTCTTTATCAGCTGTGATCTCTTAATTCTCAGAATTTGACAGTTCTGCATTTGGTAGAATGAGGACAGCCTCAGTCAACCAGTTTCTGTCTTCGGGTCAAAGTTGACATTTAAGAGCTTGATGAAAAAGCTTGTGTTCCTCCAAAAATTTCCTTAATACTGATTTTTATTCAAAATAAATTTGATTTTGGTGCTGCTACTGTATGTAAACCAAAGTAGGTCAAATTAGGTACCATATTTCCCAATAAGCTGCCTATACCCTTTAAGGCATCCTCCAAAAAATTAGGCACCCTAACATTTTTGGACAAAAAATTTCCAAAATGTCCTTGTTCTTATTTGTTCTATCTGTTGCTGGGGGCCACACTCCTCCATTTTGAGAGCTGCACACCTACACACAACTTAAACACCCACCCCTCATACTGACTCCATTTTACTCTGTGATCCTTGCTCAGGTCCCATACACCCACTGAGGGCCTCTCTGGCCACTGCTATCACTATAGCTGTGTAATCACTGCTGAAGGTTGTGCGCAACTACCCATCATCTTTCTTACCCTAACATTTTTGCCTCATGCTGAAATATAAGGCATCTCCCTTAAAATAAGCCCCCCCCCCCCAAAGATACAGTACTTTAACTCTGGACAGGGGGGATCAGACACAAAATGACACAGGAGGATGAGAAGGGGTTACTATAATGGTAATCCCCTCCTCTGAGTCTCCTGTGCCATTTTGATTCCCCCTCTGATCGGGAAAATATGGAGAGCCATATGGAGAGACTACTGCTTTGGCACAAAATGGAGCATTGTTAGCCTAGATTCAAAGTCGGTCATAGTGGGGCTGTCAGGTACCCACCAACCACACCCAGGCTACGTCTAAGGGCAGCTACCTGGTGGTCCAGGTAACAGGTGACTGTCAATCGAATGAGTATATTAAATTCCCTAGTGGTAATTTTAATTGTGGCTCACGTTTGGGATTGCTTACCTGATAAAGACAAAGCAGCAGTGTCCTCCAGTGATGTCCATTGGGCTCAGGGGTAGGCAAAGTATGATCCGCAGGCCATTATTGGCCCATTTAGCTTTTAAACCTGGCCTGTGCTGCTCGGGTGACAGAAGCACGGGTCAATTAGAAACAATGTTATAGACAGCACATGGCTGTAGATGTGTTAAGCGTGCGGAAATTTACAGTCAGATGCTGGTACTCCATGCTTCAGACAACGGAACTGAATTAACCATTTCCAAGCCATGCAGAGCGCTGCATATCACGGCATCACTTTCTGTTGACGAATGCTCAGCAAGTAATCTATTATGTCTGTGTGTTGCATTATCTTGAAGAACCATTTCACCCTAGCCGCGTTTTCGAAAGTGCTGAATAATGGCAGCGAGTCCTTGGTAATGTGTTTTAAGGCCCCCATACACCTTACAATCTTTCCATACAATTTCTGTACAATCAATCTACCAAAAACCAGTAAATAAGAGCAGTGCATATTCTAACCTTCCAATCACTATGTAATTCTATCAGAGAGACTGCGGCACTACATAGCAGTGTATATATACCTTCCAATCACTATGTATTCTATCAGGGAGACCTGGCACTACATAGCAGTGATACTCTTCAATACATGTAATTTCTATCAGGGAGGCCCTCACTACATAGCAGTGATATATACCTTGCAATCACTATGTATTCTATCAGGGAGGACCTGGAACTACATAGCAGTGATATATATGTATTACATCAGGGAGGCCACTATACTACACAGTTGTTGGTAGATCTAATGGAAATTGTATGCATTGATCTTAAGGTGTATGGGGGCTTTAGGAAGAGAAAGACATACAGAGAGGGTCTGATCCTTCTAGCTATGGGCAAGTGCAAAAGCTCACAGCAATACACAGTGCAAGTGTTGGTGTTTATTGGAGTTTCTATTCATTAACAGTTGTCTTAACTTTACCCATGCACCAATTTGCAGTCAAGCAGTATCACTGACTAAAAACATGAAAAATTCATCCTTTACAGTTCTTATTATTATTGACACAACAGCAAAAGAGGTAATGGAGCAACGATTCAGCGACAGAGCAGAGGTAAGTGGCATTGCTCAGCTCCCACAGCAGGATCAGTTCCTCAGTCTGTCTAGTATGAGTTCTTTGCAATCTCCTGCTAAGAAGAAAAAATTCATTTCACTACATGAAGCTTTGACAGGTTGTGACTTTTATTCCGGTTCTGTTATTCTATGAGGCATTACTGTATTTTCTTTAGGTTCAAATATAACTGTGTAGTTCCAGGGCCTCTGTTTGTAAATTCAAATAATTTAAATAGTTTAAGTAGGGTCTTTATATAAATAGTTATGGTTATTCTAATAGAGATAGTGTCCATATTTGGTCCTGTATACACCTGGTGTTGTGAGTTATTTTCCTTCCCGGTAGGAAAATATCTCACAACACCGGCTGGGAGCTGCTGACAGTCAGAGCTGAGAGCAGGACACAGGACAGCTGCAAAGGAGGTGGGCTCCCCCTCACTGTGCACAGCAGCCCGTGCTTGGCTCCACCCCCTTTCCTGTGTCCTGGCTCTCAGCTGACAGGCAGAGCTGAGAGCCAGGAGCCGAGCACAGGGTGATGTGCACAGTACAGGGGGCCCCCTCCTTTGCAGTCATCCTGTGTCCCACTCTCAGCTCTGCCTGTCAGCAGTCTACTGAAAAATATCTCACAACACCGGGTGTACATACCTCTGGCTGTGAATGGGCCGTGCGGTCCATGATGGACCGGGATTTAGGGATATGCCCGTTCCCGGTCTGATCAACCTTTTTCCAAGAACGACCTTTGACTTTTTTCAATGAATGACCGCAATGAATGATGTGTATGACCACCTTACGTTTATTAAATCTATTGTCATCCATAGAATGTTCTTAAAAAGGACAACAATTGGATACCCCAATCTCCACTAAATTTCACCTTAAGCCATGGCCCTTCCTGAGCAGGAGACACAATAGGTCTTTCCCCCAGTATCCTACCTGAGAGTGGTAGACCGAGAGTGGTAGACCGATGAACCAATCCAGGAACCCCCAGGGAGCAAGTCCAAAAACAGAGCCCAGATCATACAAAGGAGACCAGTTCAATTAATGGAGTAGCCGAAAGATTAATCAGAAGAGTAGTCCAGAAACACACATCTATTTCGGTCAAGTTCCACAGTTGGAAGGTATACAAGTATGAACAGGCTGTCTACTGTCTGTCCCTGGGGATGACACTTTCCCATCTCTGCTACTGGTGAGAAGTCTGATGTCTGTTTATGTGATTGATGGGACAACTATTATCGAGGCTGGGTATTGGTATTATGATGGGTATTGTGTATTATGATGTATGGCCACCTTTATATCACTAGAATGTCTATTGTTAGTCCTTTACATAAAAAAAAAACATATAACAAGTACTGGGGGATGCCTATTTCCCCACTAGCTGTCATCCCAGCGGACGGACCAGCGGAGATACCCCTTGAAAACGGACGAAACCTGACTGACTGAAAGGACTGTAGGACTGACCCCTAACGAACCAGGACATACTACTTCCCCAATAGAGGAGAAGATTTGCACAAGTAATAGGAAGGCCAACACCTCTCAAGGGTGCCCTGCCGGTTGGCGGCTTGCCATCGTCGGGCACTGTGACTTGGCACGGTATTCCTCCGGGTTTCAGGGCGACAGCCTCGGGCTTGACAACTCGTCGCAACCTCACTTCAAAACATTGGCGACCCATCTACAAATCTCCGGAAAGGCCCCCCAAGGACCCCTGACGAAGTCCCCCAGTGGGACGAAACGCATAGGGATATACCCTTGGATGACCGTTGGGATCCTTCACCTTTGGATTTTAATTTCGGACTATTTTAACTCTTGTGATCATCTGTATGTATGGACTCTAACATTTTGATCTGTGACCTTTTATGTTGTGTATCTTGAAATACCCCGTGTCTAATTGTTCTGGTAAATAATTTTATACGAATAAAGTCTTTTTGTCAAACATCCCTCGACTGGAACTACATATCACTCCTATCCACCTTAAAAGTCCACTGGGCTTGGCCACCCCTAGGGTTTGTTCCCCCCTTCCCCCCAAAAATGTATCACCTGGATGTGGTGGATTCGGCTACCGGTTGGTTCCCTTACCCCATTTATTTTTTCAAATGTCTTTCAGCAAGACCATGAGTTCCCCCTGATGAGATAACCTGACCTCAGTATATGGCTGCTGGGCAGCCCAAACCAACCCTTGTCCAGCATCCCAAGGGTTATCTTAAAGGTGACCCAGACTGAAAATGGGTGACACATATATTGCATTTAGGACCCATACCTGGCGTCCGGTACAAAGGATATATCACTATATTCCAGATCTTCGTGAATTCTCGAAAAATTTGGAGATACGAATATTCGCGCTCAACACTAATCAGTCTCTGGTAACCTCTGGATTTGTCTGTATCAGACGGTAAACTCAGGCCCCAATCTCTGCCTAGAGCTCCAATCAGGATCTAGTAAGTCTGTAAATGTAACTGATGAATACAATAATGGTAGATAAGAAGAGAAGAAATGGGAGCTGGAATGGTATGTAACAAACTTGTATTTGCATGTATAAACAATTTTACATCAAGCAAAGATATATTCAAATAAGCAATTTCAATCACTCGCAAGGCCTGAAACCATCCCATATAATCACAGAATACAGATCCCTGAAACCCAATGATTATAATCAGGACACCCAAAATTCTTATTGAAATTCACTTGCTTTTGGAGGTGGAACCTGTTCTCTCTTAAATGTATTTTTATATACCAAAGAGGCTCATTATGTAGAGCATTTTGTTCATTAGTAGTGTTGAGCTCGAATATACTATGAGCTCAAATGATAGCTACCGCATTTTTTTGCTCTTTAAGTTTCACCTTTTTACCCCGTCTTATAGTGTGATGGGGTGATCTAGCCAGCTGTCACTGCCTATTGCAAAAGCACTGAATCTAGCCAGGGGAAGCTGTTGTAGAACCCCTCTGGTGAGTAGTGCTAAGTAGTAAAGGGTTAACTTGGTCTCTCTGGCAGGTGCTTGGCCATTTTTCCCTCCAGATTTTTGGCGGGAAGTGTATCAAACCTGATCTGCCTGGAGATAACCTTTAGGCTTTGTTTCCATTGCGTTGGGACCCCAGGTCTATCTGTTATTTAGAAAAACAGAGGGGAGATGAGATCCAAAAGGTCTCCACTCCTCTCGTTGGATTCCCCCTGGGGGAGCCCCAGGTGCAAGGGGACTTTAACGGCCAAAAGAGTTTTAGGAGTAATTGCAGTTTAACAGAATAAATAACAAATTTTAATAAACATAGCACATGATTAAAAACAAGACCAGTTCCCAGGTTGGTCAAAATTACAGTGAACATAGAAATTCAACATGGTATCACATGTGTTGATATAATCACAAGATAAAACAATGTATGATGGTCAGTATAACAGAAGGTTGAGATAAGGTTCCTGACTCAATCAGGACTTGCCCCAACGCGCGTTTCGTGTGGTAACTTCATCTTTATCCACAATGACTTCTGATAACATGCAAAAACACCAATGTCTATAATTTGAGTTCACTGCCTGGGAGGGAAAAGGGAGGACGGCCGGTCCCCAAAGCCCATGCAACCGCGAGACAAAGAACGGGAGGCCAAAATAACAATGCCCGGAAGTACGCACCACAAGACTGGCTGAACCTTTGACAGGGTTAGGGGTACATAATGTGTAGTGTAAATTCAAGTGATTCCTGTACTTGTATTGAATCAGAGTCAGTAGGTGACAGGGTACAGTATTAAATTTTGAGTTCCAGATGCCGTCTAAGCATACACGCTTAGCGGGAGGTCCCAATGTAACAGATAGACTTACCTGCTTGGCGGAGACTCTGTCTTCATTGCGCCGAGCTGATCCACCAGTGTAAGGCTGAACGTAGTCAAGTACATTCAGCCTTTACTACAGCGGATGTGTAAACAGACCATCCGCTGGCATGCAATGTCTGTGGGATACGTCGGGACCCCTGCTAAGCGTATAAGCTTAGCATAGGGGTCCCGACATATAATGGAAACAAACCCTTAGACTGGTAAACAACAGGACACCTGCTTGTTTAATCTGCAACATTTTGGAGGGAACTGACTCATCCCTCTGGAATGTGGGGTGCTGTTAGAGGTGTAGTAAAAAGGTCTCAGACTCAGGTCTAGGCCTTCATAGACCACAGGGATCCCCCCTGGGGCCCTGTTAGTCTGTATTCCTGTCCTGCATCTCCTGTGAGCCAGAGACACCCTCTGTGCCTTTGTGTCTCCGTGGGTAGAGACTTTGTAAAGTCTGCCTGAGAAAGAGCTGAACCTTTACCTCAAGCCTGATGCACCACAAGGTTCAGGAAGCCTTCTGCCTTTTGGATGCCAGAGAAAAGGAGCTGAGCTGGAAAAGTTGACTCTGAGGGAACCTGTCTGCCTAGAATTCGGGAGCGTCCAGCTCGTCAGGCTAAAGAGTCAGAAAGAGGTATCTAAAGAGGTTTCCTGCTGCCAGTCCGGTCTGCTCTGGTCAGTGAAAGCTTGCTCCCTCACTCTCTCTCCCTTAGAACTGTTGCCAAAGTTTAATAAAAGTTCCTCAAACATCTACACTTTGACTCCCAAGAACTCTCATTTTTTGCTGCTCAGACCCAAAAATAATTCATCAGCAGGACCTCAGGATCTCATTGCTACTGATATGCCACAGGACCTGGGTTGGCGCGGGGGTACTAGGAGCAGGGAGTCTAA
>CM070037.1:117445237-117456950 GCA_036250615.1 Ptychadena robeensis | reverse complement strand
TCAGGTGGAATTCACACAGGCATTTACCAACCATGTGGTTTAGTGCTCTCCAGCTCCCCTGGCTGTTCAAATCCCAAATGACTATCATTGTAGAAATCCTTGGTGCGGATTTATTGCGTGAAAAAAAAAATTCTTGGGAGTTTTGCCATGGCTCCCCCTCTGTCATGTCATTGTCCAGGTGTTAGTCCCCTTGAAATAACTTTTCCAACACTATTGTGGCCAGAAAGGGTCCCCTTGTTTTTTAATGTTCACCTGCCCATTGAAGTCAATGGGGTTCGCCGGGTTCGCGGACATTTGTGGAGGTTTGCGTTCGCCGTTCGCGAACATCAAATTCCGGGTTCGCGCGATCACTAATTGTGAACACGATGCATGGTACGATCCCCAGATTATCTTCATTATCACAATATAACCTACACTTCACTTGCCTATCTCTAACTATCTTTATTTTATATATCTAACTAACTTTCTAATGTTATGGTGTAGTGTAGTAGAAAAGCCACTAAATGGCTAATAAAATGTTTGCTGATTGTTTTTGCTGGTCCTACCCAGGGGAGGTGTTTCTGACCCAGAGAAAGTTATATATTCTTTCTGCATTTAGTTGCTCCTCCTATTCTGTTCTGGACACCAACCTGTCTGGACCTGTTGATCAGTCTTCCACCTTCCAGAGGCCCTCATGGGGAAGGCCTTCAGCCTGGGGCAACAGGAGCTGAAGACCTACATGCTGTAAGTGGCTGACTTTTCCCCTCAGGGTAGGGTAGTGTCCTGCTGGACCCCCCTGTTGACCAAGCTCCACTAACACCTTGGGCACAGAGACACCTCTCAGGCCATTATTGACTTCCCCTGTTTGCAACTACCTTCCCCAGCTCTGGGATCGTAGGTGGTGATCAAATGTATATATTCATCTGCCCTCAGTAAAGTAGCCCCCAGTTCAACTGCAACCAATGTGTGGACATTGATTTATTCTTGAATTCAATACTGTGTCACTGATCACAAACGTATCTGTGTTATGCTGGGACCCATTGACTGTCTGTCAGTGACTGTCTGTTAGTTTAAAGGTGCCAATCTCCCACTGTTGCCCCATGCTAGCACCCTCATTCCACACGTCACCCAAGATGGTTGCCAGCTGGAGGAGAAGAGGAAGGATAGTGCGTCAAAGTGGTAAGAGACATCTCTGCACCAGGTGACCTAGGTCACGCATTGTCTAGGGTCCTGTCCCTGACAGGCTCAACCACAATCAGCCCTAAACCACTCCTGTACAATGGAATAAGGAACAGCAGAGGACTCAGCAAAGCAATGATCACAGCAATCACACTCCTCTCTTTCCCAGAACTGCGCAACACAGCAGATAATGGCTCCTGGGGAGTTTCCTATATAGTAAGGTGTAGGCAATTTTACTATTGGTTGGTTGCTAAGCTCAGACAAATATATTGCAGCCCTCTCATTGGCCCATGAGCAACAAGGAGTAAGGGATCATGGCTACTGATGAAAAAGATCTAGAATATTCATGATTATGAACAGATAGCACTACTGTATATTCACAATAACAATTGACAATTAGAATATTCACGAGCAACACGATTTGTAGTTCCTGGGGAGGAGCGACAAGAGACAGGTCGTACACATAATGGGGAGTTTTTCAGTCTAAGGCTCCACACAGGAGGACAGAAAAATGTGAGGAAAGCATGTGTTTTTCTGTCCGGTTTCCGCGCTGTGTTTCCCCATGGGTTTTCACTGCTTTGACTGTCAATGGGCTAAAACCCGTGGCTGATCCACATCCATTGAAATTATTTGGGCAAGCAAAACTGCTCCTGAAAAGCCTCAGTGGAGCCTTACCCTTAGTGAGTTTGGTGCTCTTTAAATATTTAATATAAGAACTCTACTGAACATAGCTGACCATCTGATTGCAATATTTTGGGATTTGTAACAGAACAACAAGACAATGTGCATGTTTCTTTCAGCCCACACAAATGGACGATTGTCCAGTATGAGGATTTGGATTACTCTTCAGGAAAAGGATTTGGGGTTTAATAGTCAGATTTACAGCTCGGCCGCCAAGCTTCCTGCACAGTTCCCATAAAGATAACGTAAGACCAGTCAAAAATAATGGATGAATCCTGTGTAACTCCTGTGTTCATTATTTACGGAATACTGAGGCGGATTAGTCATGATTGGTCAGTAAATGGGATAGGAAATGCTTATATTCATATCAAAGCTGAGCAGTTTTTCTGTGGCCACTCGGAGGATGCCAAGAGATTAAACGCCAAGCAGTAGGTCAATTGATCTACAGTTTTGTTTTCAAGTTCTTGTTAAACAAGTGTAAATCAACGGCACAATAAAGACAGCTGCCGATGCGTCTGCACAAAACCTAATTCATTTTCTGATGTCGTACACTTATCTTTATCTTGCGTATGCCTGCGAGCCACCTGCAGATGGAATGAGATTCCAAAGACACAGAATATTTATTTCATGAGTGTACAATAATATATCCAAATGACAGTATCTCACAGAAGTACTGCGACAGGAAACGCAGAGAACAATTCCAAAAACAACGTATTAATGTATTGTGCAGCTTATAGTAACTGCTGAGTTGCCTACATTGGTGTTATCTTTGATATATTCAATACAAAATATCTTTAATGCATTCTTGATATAAACAAGTACACACACGTTACGAGCCGCGACCGTCCATCGGTCAACTGCAAAATTGTTTGGGGATCACGGGTGCTCTGAAGCCCAGTGGTGGGCAACTGAGGTGCTATGGAGGGCCACAAGTGTGGCCCTCTGCATCACTAAAGGGCCGCACATAACACCGATCCAGCCCCCCCTCCCCCCTGATGACAGGTCCCAGCAGGCGATGTACCAGATCCCAGCAGGGGCAGTCAAAACCCAACAGCCATCCCCCCACCCCTGGGTGCAGTGGTCATATGTAGACCTGCTTTTCTTGATCAACATTACTGATGTAGGACCGCCAAAGTTGATCAGGAAAGCCGGGTCAGTGCATGACCAGTACACATGGTGATATATGGAACGCACCACATATATCAACAAACGTTATGCGCCTCATAGATATTATCAAAGTAGTCTAATGGAAGCATAGGGGACTCATGAACTTTCACATATGCCAATTACCGTGCTCTAGCGTTTTCCAGGACCTCCAGGCTTGAACATGATGTTGGAGGATCGGTGAACAGGTGAGTTCCTATGCCTTCTGCATTAACAGGTTATGGGGGCCGCAAGTGGAGGACCAAGGGGGCCGCCATACAACACCCATAGGGCCTCATGCGGCCCCCGGGCCACAGGTTGGGCACCTGGGCTGTAGCCCATTAGTTTGAATGGGGACCAGTTACCCCGTTCAAACTAACGGCTGGCACACAAAGGGTGCCCATCAATACTCTGAGCAATGGGGTGCAGCGTGATGACGTCATCACGTTGCACTCCACCGCTCATCTGTTGGCAAATAGTGGCCATCTTTGTTTTTTTTTTTTGCATGATTACGTCATGTCAATGCCTCCTTGTGTAAACGTAGCCATAAAGCATTAACAAAATGTTGAATTTCTGACCAGATTCAGACAAGCCAGCAGTGTCCTCTAGTGCTGTCCACCTGGTGTCTTCTTCCTTGCTAGAGATGGTCAATTTTTTTCACCAAAAATGTAATGATTTCGAGTTAATTGCAAAGCCCCTGAACATGGTATCATAACTTAACTTGCTGGAGATGTAGAGTAGGGTTGGGGGTATACTACAAAAAAGTAAGGCACAAATAGTTTTTGCATAAATGGAGTTTAAAGTCAAGTCAAAATTTCCGAAGGTCGAAATTTCAACTTTGAATTTGTAAAAAATACAGGTGCTAGAGCAAAACTTTTTTTGCAATGTTTTGGTGATGATACCATTTTCAGAAGCTTTGCAATTAACTCACAAGTTCAGCTAGTCAATATCTCTATTCTTGAATGCATATTGCCTCCATTGCATAGGACAGTGGTTCCCAATGTTTCCTTGCAGGGCCCCCCTCTTTACTATTTAGGAAGATTATCAAGCTCCCCCCTCCCATTCAAACACAGGTTAAGAATGAGGGCCCCCCCCCCCCAGTTTGGGAACCCCTGGCATAGGAGATCGTGCATTGCAAGATCTTAATAATGTGCTATATCTTCATAATCACAAATTTTACATCAGTACCGGGAAATACAGCACATTACGTTCACAATATGAGCATGTACAAGTGCCGATTTGTACAATGAAGGTAATATTGACTGTAGGTCACAAATTTATGAATTTATTGTGAATATTAGGTGAAAATGTTGCGTTATTTTGCCATTACGAATATTGCCTGTGCTGCTTATCATTAGTCCTTGCTTGTCCATTGGGGGCTAGAGCGGGTGGGAAATTTAAAAAGATGACTTTGTAATCTGTTTTTTTCCATACCACTTGAATCGAAAACAAAAAATGGTTTAAAAAAATGTGACCATTCTGAGACAGGTTAGTTTTACCCTACTGATGATGTGTTGTCGCAATAGTCATTCTGCTCAGTACCAGATGAACCACAGGTTCAGACATCTGGTGTATGTCTGAGGAGCAAATGGGGTGAAGATACCATCTGTGGGATTATGACTGAACGCCATCCCCCCTAAAGGTGATTATATCACAGAGCTGTGAAGCCCAGGTATGACTTAGATAGCCGCCCCACCACCACCCCCTAGGAAGGGGCCGACGCCTCAGGACTAGAGCACTCACAGAAGCAGCCACCTCTTTTCTGGAGCGCATTGCACATTTGTTGGGAACCCAGTGCTAACTCATTCGTAGATGACCTGATTCTGGGTCAGAGTTTTATGCAAAGCAGAGCAGCTACCTCGCCGCAGTATATTAAAAGTCATCTCTTGAGCCGAGCTTTTGTAATTTACTAAGAAAAAAAAATGGTGATAATAGGAAGGTTCAACAATTTCTGATCAGTCTGTATATATTCAAAGTAACTTAGGGACAACTGAACTGACAAAGCTGTAAACAGATATCACTTACAACATCATCTCTTTTGGAATCACATTTCCACCGTAAAAATGTGTTCTCCAGTCCTTTACAATAATAATAACTGTGAAGCCATTATTAACTACGTCATGATATCATGATGCCATGAGTTATAAATAGGCTTCCTGATATTGCCAAACCATCTTCCACTCTGATAACTTTTCATGGCGCCTGAAGCATGTTAACGTTATTAAGTATGATCATGCCAAGAGTCTGTCCTATACATTTTGCATTCCTAATGCATTCTGTGGCTGTTAACCCAAATCTGCCTGCTAAGCTTATAAAACAAAGCTTTAGAGATGAACTTCAGGCAGATGTGGAATTAACACAACTCGGTGTCCATTCATGCATCATTAAATGCGAATTTCCTTTATTAAGTCAAGTGGTAAAATTCCTGAATTGAATTTAAGGCTGATGGATGACAAAGCAGCACAAGGAAACAATGGGTTTATGCACAAGGACAATGCACGGTTTTTGGGGTATAATATTAGAGGCCATGGCCAACGCCTAGGGTGGATTACAGGAGGCTGCAATGGTCTGGTTCTTAGCTGTCAATTTCAGCTGGCGGGAAATGGTGATGTGGTTGGAATATTCCAAGTTCCAGATACTGGAAGTCAATTCTGGTATCCGGTCCTTCTGGTATCGGGGTCCCCTCCCTCTATTTTCACTGTGATCGCATAGGTGTGGATAGCTGATATCCCCTTTAAGACCATTTGCTACCCTAAAGCCTGCCAAAGACGTACCAATTCCCGGCCATAGTTGCAGGTGATCAACCAGTGTGCGCGCTCCTGCCGAACAGGAGTACCCACCTTGAGGTTTTGACCCAAAAAGCCTTCAGGTTGGATCGCATGGCGAGCCATCCTGCTGGTTCTGTTTGTGGCCGATCCTGTTGTAGGCAGTTACTGGGGATGGGGAGTCTCCTCCCCCTCCAAGTTAATTGGCTACAATCCGATGGAAATCCCTGTGTTAATGGAGCACACAGGATTCCCGTCAGTTCTGTAGCTGACTCCTCACAGCGTGGTGACATCACCACTCTGTAATAAGTATGCTACAAGCCGGCCATGGATGGAGACGTCTATGGCCAGCTTTACACCCTCCTGGTGCTGGAAAATAATCCAGCACCAGTGCCGCTGTCAGGGGGTGACAGAGGGGACTCCCGTCCTGGGCCCAGGCAGCTAGGGGGGCCCGACGGTCAGCACTGTGTACGACGCAGTCTGGGAACAACCCACCTCCGGGGGGGGCTTTAGTACTTTAGTATTTTTCTGCTAGCACCCCCCCCCCACTCAACAAGTCCTGACATTTTTGTTGTATGGGGCCCCATGATCTCTGACGGCTGCCCTGTCCAGGGGCGCCTGGACAGTGGATCACCGTGGATTCATTTGTATCTCTCAGAAGGGGAAACAAAATAAAAAAGCAATATTTGAAATTACAGCAATGTGATCAACCATATTGGATTTCACTGATTGTATAAGCACAGTGTTTGTTATAACTACACATAAATTAGTACAGTAATGGAGACTGTCATATTGTTTTTTTATAACTTGGCATTAATGAATGAAAAGCCGGCCAACTAAATGACTGAATCAGCAGTGAGCTTCAATGCTTCAAAGACTCGGTAAGTAGAGTTTACTTCAAAGTAGCCGTCTTCAGATTGAAGGAGCATAGAGCAGATCATTAGCAGTGGATGGATTGGTGGCACCCCAATGAAATAAATACTGAAAAATAACTGAAGCGACAGTTCTTGATAGGAAGGTAATAAAAATCCGCATTCAGTGAGGAGAAATAGCAAACGCTAAGCTGTCAGGTCTGGAAGACATTTTTCTTTTTAAATCCAATGCGACGCACAATGGAACATGCAATTTCCATGATTTCCCTTATTAACTCCACTTCTGTGAAGCACTGGTGCTTATTGATTGAGTTCTTTGGATTTTATTGTACCAATAATGAGAGCAAAGTAATATGTGAATATTCCGCGACATGTTTCCATCGCTGCTTACACAATATTTAAATGGTTCAATTTACTGAGCACAGTAGTAGGATAACAAATTAAGAATTGGGAAAAAACATCAATAACAATTATCTGTGGAATGTGCTAATATAGTGATGAGCGGCATCTGCAATATTCGAATTCGCGATATTTTGCAAA
Source organism: Ptychadena robeensis (assembly GCA_036250615.1). Classification (NCBI taxonomy): domain Eukaryota; kingdom Metazoa; phylum Chordata; class Amphibia; order Anura; family Ptychadenidae; genus Ptychadena; species Ptychadena robeensis. The sequence continues at coordinate 117,449,791 of CM070037.1, read as the reverse complement.
TAATTCTACTAATATTCTATATGATATTCATGAATATTCGCAATTCGAGTGTATGGCCATGTATTGTGAAAACAATTTGCAATTATAATCGCGTCGCTAATATAAAGTCGCAATGCATGGCCATAAGCTTCCCAATTAATGTTGAGCTCGAATATTCCAATTGCGAATGTCGGCTATTCGAGAATTCGCAAATTTCGCGAATATGGTGGCGGATATTCGCAATGCCAAATATAATGCATTGGCAAACTTATGGCCATGCATTGCGATTTTTATCACCACACCACATGTAACCATGCATTTTGAAGGTAATCCCAATACGATTAAAATTGAGAATATATGTTCACAATTCATGGCCATACACTCGAATTTTATTGGATATTAGTAGAATTTTTCATGAAATATCACAAATTCAAATATTGCCTATGCCGCTCATCACTATGTATATTAGCACATTCCACAGATAATTGTTATTGATGTTTTTTCCCAATTCTTAATTTGCATAATATCGTGAATATTCGACACTGCGAATATTAGCCGACATATTCGTGAAAATTGTGAATTCTTGAATAGTGGATATTCATCTAATATATTCTCAATTCGAATATTTTCTTAGCTTAGAACAAGATTTTTGTAGCTATTTACTTGTAGTGTTGAGCGGTATATGATATATTTGAGATTGTGTAATTTTGCGAATCAATAAAGGCACATTCAAAGCTTTACAGCTCTTCTTTTCCATTCTTTGAACTAAGCCGGTCTTGCGTTGTGTGTATTGCGCTCCATTCACAATACACACAAATATGCTCAATGTATGCCGGTAAACCAAGTTGAAGCATAATATTCGACACTGGGAATATTCAGCACAACATGTCGAATAGCTAATATTCTACACGATTTACTTACATTGGAGAGTTAAACTACCAAGTTGGGTATCAGAATACATTTATGAACACTTACATGGCCACTGTGTGACTTTCTATAGAAATAGTAGAGTGTTGTACCCTGTTGGTCCTATGGGCGGGCTCCAGGGGGCCAGGCCCATCCAATTATGTAAGTGTGCCCACTCACTGAAAGCAGAAGTGCTGATGCCCACAAGCCACAAGGGGGGTGGAAAGTAAAAAGAAAATGTATCGCCCCCTCCATTCTAACTTAGGTAGGGAGGGGGCATTACTCTCCCTCCTAACTTCCCACCCTTCACATCATTCAGACAAGTGGGGGCCCCTATCTCAACTGCAGGAAGTGATGCCATGGGGGGGTTTTCTTCTAGCTTTTGGGATTCAGTAGTGGCACTCAGCGCTGTCACTTCCGGCTTTTGGAAGCAGAAGTAGCACTCCATGACTTGTAGGTTTTTGCCTACAGGAAGTGACATAGCATGGGATAGAAAGTACCCCCACTGTGACCATCCCTTCTAAATGCTTGGCACCAACCATGTGTTAGCCATTGATGAATATAGAAATGTTGGTGTTCAATCGCGATCGTGAATCTAGCGATTCGCAATTATAATCATATTGTAATTCCCTTTAAAATCAATGGTCACATGTGCTATTTATTTTTGCATTGTGAATATATATTCGCAATCCATGCCCATAAGCATCACAATGCGAATATTCGAAATTGCGAATATCCACCGCCATATTCACGAAATTTGCGAATTCTCGAATAGCCGATATTCGCCGAATATATTCGAAATTCAAATCTTCGAGCTCAACACTAGTGTTCAAGTGATTCTCTGTATTACTTAACTGAAGTCATTAAAAAGGCAAGTTTACTGTATGTCTCAGATCCCCTTTTCAGGCTTAATAAACCTAAAGAAGGGATTTGGGACATACCCAAAGCTTGTTTTTCTAATTACTTCAGTTAGCCAATAAAGGGGATCACTTGAACTCTAAACTTTTTATATTTTCATTCTCAAACAGGGAGGATAGATCTAAATTTCCCCAGGGGACCCCAACTAATGTTATGTTTCCCTACGGTCTAAAAAAAACTCAAGTTGCAAAAAGCTTTAACTTGAACATCATAAATGGTCATCTCTACTGGTCCATACATGTGGCACTCTTGGTCTTGGTGTGAAGACTTATCATTCTCTATACCATATCACCATCACCATACTCATCAATTGTAAATTCACCAGACACTCGATAGTAGAGGTCTAAAAAAAAGTTTCCACCTCCAGAAGGTTGTAATATTTTTTCTCACTCTAGAAATCCTTAACATTTCATTGGTTTGAAGTGTTTGCTGAGGAAGGGGAGCACTTACCTTTTCCCTGCGACAATATATACATGTTTCCTTTTTAGGTTATGCCCACTGTGACAAACTGTTCGTCTGTCATGGTGTAAATGGACCATCAGGTGGGGTATCCTGGAAGGAATCCAGGAATATGTTGGCCAACAACATTAGGTTGTTGTGCAGTTTTGTTTTGTTTTTGTTTGGGATTTTGGGATGGGGGGAAGGAACTGGGTGGGCCTTCCCATTCCATCCAGGAACTACACCTGATGGACAACAGGGAGGTGGCTGGGTGTGTCTCAACAAAAGGAGATTGAAGCCACTCAGTCAGGGCCCCCAAGGAAGTTGGAGACAGGGCTGCTAGGCGCAGTAAACACAGGGCACACAGAGTGTGTGTGGCCCCATGCTGGTGGCTGCTAGGAGGCAGGCCAGTAAGTTTCCTAGAGAGAGGAAACATTGTTTGATAGGTGCGAAGCCAGGTGGTGTGGCATTTTCTGGACTTTTTATTTTGGATTAATCTTACCCCTATGGGGGTAACCCTTTGTTTTAGGACAGATTTGGCCTAAGAGGTAAACAATGGTGTGGATTGATGCTTTGAGAGCGCCCATTTGAGTGTGATCCCCCACACCACATTATTGGTTAAAATACCAGTATATCAACTAAACATGTAGGCCTTGTTCCAATAAAGATGGCGAAGCATGTTAAAAAAAAGTCAACAACTTTCAAGGGGTGTACTTATTTTTTACATGCCTGTAAATGCAAAATATAGCGAACAATAGAAACATGCATTGAGGGAATATTTTTTTTTCCCTTGCTGTACGCTACGAATTGTGTAAGCATTATTTATGTACTTCAATCTCCATTGTACATCCTAGACGGGCCAAATTAAGTCGACTTGCTGGGGAAAAGACATGCGTCTATAAAAACGAGTATGTATGTTACAGAACACTAATTGGATGGAAAGGCAGACTGTTCTGAATGAAAGTTAAAGGTCACATCTTATTTACTGCATACAACATGCTTTTCGTTTCCATAGTAACTGCCTAATTGATTCGTCCCATTGATCTTTTCTAAAATAAAATAATAATTTTTGTGGAAGTAAGGTAAAAAAATATATTTGGCTCATGTATAAATATATGATTCCATTGATATAACATACATGCATGTCATTTAGTCAGTAGGGCCTTTACATCATTTACAATGCCTACGGTATACATGAGTTTTTCCACACTAAGCAGGGTCACCAACAGGGTCACAGAATTGTTTTTGAAAAATGAAAAAAAATCAAATGTGTAACGGGGTTAGCATGTAGTTCGCCTAAAGTTTTACGTTTGCCAACAGCCTCTCTAAACAGGGCAGCCGTCAGAAGTCACAGGGCCCGGTACAGCAAAAATGTCCAGGCCCCATGGAAGGACTTGTTGAGCGGGGGGGTTGTGGCTACCAGAAAAATCCACCTTAACCCCGGCGTGCTGACTGATAGGTACAGCAGCCTCTGCTCACTGTACCTCTGCCTCTTCACAGCCCGGACTGCCGGCAGCGCATCGCACACAGTAGTGGCAGTCCGGGCTGTGCAGAGGCAGAGGCACGCGCACGCCGGTGCCCCCACGTGCTGGGGAGTCCCCCCTGTCCCCCCCTGACGGCGGCCCTGTCTCTAAAGCTTGTATGACACAATGTTTCGGCAAAGCTGAGTATGTATATAGATCAGTAATTTACTGGACAGTGGTTGTAAGAAGCCCAAAACCAGAAACAGTTCCCCCTGGAACAATTCCAAGGGCACAGGGACTTTAGCAGCCACTATTAGCAGTTAGAAAAAAGTATGTATTAAGGTAAAACATCCGTAGCATATTTAATGAGCGTAAATAGGTTAAGAACAAAGAGCATAGCAATGTTGGCTGACCAGGATACAGCACACAGATGGGATATAGCAGTATCCCTAAACATAGTCCATACAGTACATGACCATATATCGGTGGTAGTCAATGTAGTTAAGGAGATTAGTCAGGATAAGGGATCCTATATCAAACAAGGTCCACCCCAACATGCGTTTCATATGTATACTTCTTCAGGGGGTATCTTTATCCAAGTGGTTTGATGTGAGTATGAAAAGTCAAAGAAGCCAACAGCCCCCAACGGGCCTTAACAGGCAGAGAACGAGGGGCCAATCCAAAACCCAGCGGCCAAGCAGACCAACGCAACCTGTTCAGATCTTTTATATCAGTAGAGAGGTCTATTTTATGGATTAGTATTAGAGATGGTCGAATTTTTTGACTTGAGAACTTTGTCTGCTGATTGCAAAGCCCCTGAAAATGGTATCCTCACCAAAATTGCAGGAGA
>CM070037.1:117426808-117443694 GCA_036250615.1 Ptychadena robeensis | reverse complement strand
TATACAGATACCACTTATGTGCACCCCTGTATATACAGATACCACTTATGTGCACCACTGAGCATAGGCAATATTCATATTTGTTTCACCTAATATTCACAACAAATTAATACATTTGCGAACTTGTGATCTCCAGTCATTATTATTATTAGGATTTTTGCAATAAAAAGGGCCAATATTTGCATATTTCCATGATCAACACTACTGATCTTGAATATTCGCGATTACAAAGCTATAGCCCTATATTAGAGATCTTGGCAAATTCTTAAAGTGCCGATATACTAAATAAAAATCATAGTCAACACCAGTAAAAAAGAACTGATCGTCTGTAAAGCTGTACAGTGGCAGTACGAACAATCGATGTTTGAATGATTGAATCGACTTGTCTATAGCTACCTTTAGACCCAGTGGACTACAGATGGTCGATTATAATATTGTTTTATTTCAACAGGCTTTGGGATTTAATTGCAAAGTCCCTGAACATGATATCATCACCAAAACTGCAGGAAATGTAGAAAAAGACTATAGAAACATTACAAAAAAGAAATGTTGTTTACTGATCATGTCAATGTTTTGGAGTAAAAATTTTGACTTAACTTTGAACTTAATTTATGCAATAGAGCAATACTTTTTTGTAATGTTTCCACAATCCTTCTCTATTTCTTCCACCATTTTTTATTTTGATGATATGGTTCAGAGCCTTCGCACTGACCATCCTTACTCTGAGCTTTCTTATGACCTCTACGCAGGTACCGTTATTAGCATTTCGGGGCCCTATAAGTTGTTAACTGGGGGGTCGGCTCCCTTAACCAGGAACTATGCGTTCCAGGTGCCCGATGTGACGTCACTGATGTCACTTCTGGTTTTTCCAATTCAAATTCCCCACCTCAGATCTGCCCGTTCGCAGACAGACCTGGCCGATGTTTGGCCATCACTAATCTTTCGTTGGCGGGCCAAGTTGTTGAGGGGGGGGACTATCATTCCGTGGCCCATCTAGTTCCTGTGCAGGGGGGTATCTGTGGTCGAGTTGTTGAGTAGGGGGTGCTATGCACCCAATGCCTCCACATACTCCACATAGCAGGAGAAAAGGCCCTGTCTATACAGAACAGCCAGATAAGACAGTGAATGTAGAGGTATTCTAAGCATGTGACTTTGGAATAGCATTTTTTTCAGTTTAAACATTTCATATGTTGTATTTGCACTCTTTTAAAAGTAACATTATTTGCAAATCATCATATACTGTTTTCATTACATTTTACACAACATCCCCACATATTGGGAAATAGAGGTTCCTATTTTATCTATAAATAATTTTAACCATTTCATGTCAGTCCATGTTCTCTATAAGACACTCTTTGTCTTATTTCTCTCTTTACAATAGGCAATGTGTTACATTTTGTCTCATCATCTTCAGGTTTCTTTATAATTAATATATATACATTTTTCATTTCCCTAAAAAACCCTCAATGTGATAGGTGACACAAAATTGAGGATGAAAGACATAGCTCCCCTACTGATACTGCCATCACTAGCAAAACATGTCTGAAGCCGTCCTTGTTACCAGGGAGATCCTTCCTCATCCTTCTCCAGTCCTGTGTGCAGTATCGTATTTTTAAATATTTCGTTATTTGCATGTTCATTGATTTGTCCTTATTTCGTTATGTTATTTCCATGAAATATTGTTGATCAGGTATTACTATTCCAAAATAACATGAACCTCTTTTTCGATAAATCATAAAGCTAAAATAACTGGTTGTAAGCTTGATAACTTAAACGAGATGGATACTAAAAATCTAAAATAAATATACCATATATATACTTGTATATAAGCTGAGTTTTTCAGCCCCCAAAAATGGGCAGAAAATGCCCCCCTCGGCTTATACTCGAGTCAGCTGCGGGTCCACTCACCTCAGCTGAATTTCCATGCTGAATTTCAGGCATGGAGAGCTTGCCTCTTCAGCTGCATATCTTGCCTGAGCTCTGTGTTTCCCGACAGACAGCTGATCAATGCAAACAGACTCCACACTGCCACCTGGTGGCTGGTTACTAGTTCAAATACAATTCAATTTAAATAATAATAATCCAGTGTTTTCTTAAATTTATTGAGGCTGGGGTACTAAGATTAATCCCGTTTGATTAATTTCTAGGGGCAATGGTGCTTTCTCTATATTTTTCTTATTTAGAAAACTCCACTATCTGACTTTGCATTTCCCACTGTCGGCTTATACTCGAGTCAATGCGTTTTTCCAGTTTTTGTTGATAAAATAAGGTACCTTGGCTTATACTCGGATCAGCTTATACTCGAGTATATACAGTGTATAAAATTAAACTTTAAATTACCACTGAGCTGGTACGAGCTCATGAAATATTCTTACCTGTTGTTCCCTGGAGAGATTCCAACTTTAGCTGCCAGGCTTCTGGGGGTTAATTCAGGGGGCAATATTGCCACTGGGGGTGTTTGTAATAGTTTTTTAGAGAAAAACTCTATGTTTATTTTAATGTAGAGCCAATATCAGGTACTTTCAACGGCTGTCAATGTTGTTGGCTCTTTTGACCCCCCAAGGTGCTGCATCATAATAGAAAGGGAGAGAGGACGGACTGCGGAGGAGCTTCTTCATTTACTCATTACAGGTAAATTTTGGTTTGGGATTTTTTTTTTATAATTTTTTTCTACCCTAAAAACTGGGTGTGTCTTATAGTCCAAAAATACGGTAATCAAAGCTCCATCTAGTGGTAATTTTGTAAAATTACAGCTTTATTTCCAAAATGGAGTAGTCCTGAAGAATAAGCAGAACCAGCTTCACTGGTTGCTCCAGGAATGAGGTAATGAGGAAGGCAAGTAAATTTTTGTATTGTGCAGCAGTTTTCCCAGATGTAAACCACTGACAGATGAGTATTATGTCAATGTAATGTATGTGTGTGTTTTTTATTTTGAGTATAAAACCACTTTAAGCGCGATTTTCATTCTTAGTAAGTTTCTCCCTTTTTTATTCATTTTCAGATCCTTATCCGCATCATTCTGTTCTTGGTTGGCTAAACCATGGCCCAAAGGGCACAGTATCCTATTTCAATATAAACTTTGATGAACCGTAAGATGGAAAGCATCACCTTTTGCTTTGATATGTAATTTCTCTTAAGAAAGAAATGTATTTTTTCGTTTTCTTTATTTAACTCTACTGACAGCGTTGCTGAGAAATTACCGACTACCATCACCGACAAACCCAACATTCACAGTTATGGGAGGATTTTAAATAAGAGCTAATGTAGTTTTCTGAGCTAGGTCAAGCAAAACAAATCTACTTGCTTTCCAGGAGAGAGTGGCAGGGCTGTGTGTCACAACAGAGCAAATGTCATGTGTAAAAATTCTGCAGACGCGTTTCACAGAGAGACACAGAAGGTTATTGTCTAAATTGGAGGAGTCTGAGTAAACATCTGTTCTTGGATATAAAATTATTTGAGCGTTAGACTTCCATTATAAATAGTTTTGTTTAGTCTGAGACTTTCTTGTTTAAGCTGATTGGTTTATTATTCAATTTGGTGTTTTATTGAATGCGTTTACACCCGGCTACAAATTCTAATGCATTATCATTTAGAGTGAAACATTGCTAGTTGGTAATTAGCAGCTCCATTATCTTCCAGATTTAACCATATTTTTATGGGATAAACACATTACTAGTGTTGATCGTGAATATTGTAATCGCAAATTTTTATTGTAAATATTGGCATCTCAAATGCAGTGTTAAATCTATGTAATCGCGAATCGCAGGGTGAAGCTCACACCTTCCTTGTTAGCTTAGGGTTATTTAGGTGTGCTTCATACCAGACCATGCTTGCTGTTCATCGTTGCTGTTTGCTTGGATGGCTTTCCCTGGCTTCTTGTGCCTGAACCTGAACCCTGGATACCCCTGTACCTCTGACTTTTTCACCTGTGTTTGTTTCTGCCAGTGTCTGCAAATAAATCTGTTTTTTGTCACCACCACCTCTGTCTACGTTGCTTAGTTGCTCATCACTACAGATTATGTGAACTATCAATGTAATACCTGTCAAGTAACCCATTTTGGCTGGAATTTTTTTAGGTGACTTTCCTGGCAAAATACAGATTTCAATAAAACCATTTTTTTGTCCAGGATTTAGAATTTGGGGTAACTTTGTAGAGAGGGGGCGTCACCCTCTCTACTTAGTTTCCACCTCGCTTGTGCAGATGATTTGCAGGGTACGAAGTTAGGAGTAATATCCTCTCCCTCCAAAGTTAGTCAGCTAATAAGGAGGGAGGGGATGGTAAACCTACTGATATCGGAAGTGACATAAGTGCCATCATCTCTTGTATTTGAAACAGGAAGCAACATAGGCAATATTCTTATTTGCAAAATGTCAAAAACATTTCACCTAATATTCGTGACAAATTGGAGAATTTCTGATCTCCAGTCATTATTACCTTCATTGTAAATAAGATTTTCACAATAAAAAGTGCCAATGTTTGCATATTTTCGCGATTTACACTACTGATGTAACATTTTTTGAATATTCGCGATTACAAAGATATAGCACTATATTTGAGATCTTATTTTCAAAGTGCAGATATTCAAAATAAAATTTCTCCATTTGAATATTCGCGATCGACACTATTTGGAACCTCCCAAACACTGAAAGTGACATCACTTCCTGTATGTTTCACTTATTTAATGACGGGAAACTTGACAGGTATGATCTATCTGACTTGAAACCGTGAAAACAAAATTTCATAAAAAGTACCATTTTAATAAACGTCTGACCTGCACTTGCTGCCAAATCAGAATCTCTGCACAGGCTTTCTGGCTTGACTGATTGGAATTGGGCTCATTGGTGCTACAATAACCACGGTATATGTAATAATATATTAAAGGAGTTTTCATGTTGGAGTTCAAAGTTCTAAATGATGCAAAGGTACCATTTTGTGCCATGATTTAAGAGGAGAAAGGATGACTCAGAGAATCTTAGGCTAGGTCTACACCAGATGGTCGCTAAATTTCCACTAGTTCATTTGGGTATTAATAACAAAGCACCATAACATAGTATCTTCACCAATATATGTGCAGATGTAGAGAAGGGTTGTGGAAACATTACAAAAAAATGCAGTATTGCTTTAGCATAGGGGTGGGCAAACCTTTTGACTTGTGTCCTACGTCTTTGTAGCTAGGACAGGATATTTCCAAAAAAAAAAATATGTTAAAAAATATATAAATGGAAGCTTTTGATAGAGAAGCATTCTATTGCAGCAGACTATGGTGTCTAGGAAAGAATCCAAACAATTATCCTCTAGGTGTTATCTTTACTTATTGCAGGGAATGAGTGGAGCCAGAGTGTCATGACACCAAGGTGACAATAGGCCAAATTAAAAGACGGTTTTGGCCCCCGGGCCTTAGTTTGCCCACATCTGCTGAAGCACCGGTATAACCTGTAGTTATTGCATAAATTAATATTCTAAATTCTCCTAAGGAAGCGAGAGTCGTAAGACCCCTTGAGATAGCTGCAGGGGCCATTTTGTGCTATATTGAATTATACTTACATGTTGTTTAAAATTTTTACAATCAATATATTTGTAAAGATATTACTATTATAATGTGTAGAAATAGTTGTAAATTCAAAAAAAATAAATCAAAATTGTAAGTTCCAAATTTTTCATGAGAATTTTTCAAGTTCAGAATTCCAGAGTTTGATTACATTTTTTTTAATTGAAAGTTTAAATTCTCCCATGAGAATTCAACTTAAATTAAATAAATAAAAGATGAAGTAGATTTAAAGATGAATTTATAAATTATCCCTTTCTCTCTCATTCTATGGAATGAGTATACATGGAGGTCTCCTGGGCCGCGAAGCCATTCCTAAAGGCTTAACAAATTTCAGAAAACACATTTTAACATATTAAAAAAAACACTTTAAAAAATAACCATAAACAGTTATTTTATTGTAACGTATACATTATGTATACATTAGTATAATATTATTTGGGAATTTTGGAAAAGTGTCTATTTTTTTATAAATAATAACATTTGTTAAGCCTTTAGGAATGGGTTAGAGGTCCGGGAGATGTCTAGACTCAATCCATCTTGTATATGCATTTTGCCCATAGCACTCTCTCTTCAAAAGCACACTACGGGCAATTGCAGTAGATTACAATGGAATTTCCCATCCTGCCCCCTTCACATCCCCAGCATCACCAATTATGCCAGGGATGTAAGGAGGAAAAGAATAAACCCAAAACTACCCCTTCTGGGGTCCTTCCATCTGGCGGTAAACTCAGGTCCGACTCCATTTTTGTTCTTGGTTTTTATTACATCGATATGTTTTGACACGGAAACTCCTGAGGAAGCTGATAAAAGCGAAATGCGTTGATAAAGTGTTTGCCTATACTGACAATATGGCTTTAAAAACATATGGATTTTGTAACCTTTTAAACTATATAAAATGTTATTGTCTGAGAAATGTTTCTTCAAGTTTCAATGTTTATTTATCTTGTGAAGAAGAACTGTAACACTAATCACTGGTGCCTTAAAAGTCCCGTGGAGCTTGCAGGCTTCAAAAAGTGAATTGCGAGACTGGGTGCTTAAGCGCCTTTTCTTCCACTCCTATGTTTTTTATGTTTCCACATATATAGTGAAGAGTCCGGAGTTTGTTCTGTGTTTTGAGAATAAAAATAATTGCCTGCTTATAATGTAGGTGAAAGGTTCTACCACCCTGCCTCTTTGGAGTGAACGATAACAGCGTAAAGGCACACTGAGAAGGGTCAGCTAGGAAGCCGACATGGATGGACACCACAGGCTCACTCCGGATAGGTGATTAACCTTGAGTCTAGCTCGAATATTTTTGTAAACAATACTCACATGGATCTTCACTCTGTGTAAACACTCAAGAGGATAATATACCTAATGTGCATCTCAATTAGATTGTAACGATCTGTGGTCAGACTTGGAGTCCAGTAGCTTAAAAAACAGCAACTTAAGTAATGGCAGAAACAACAGGTAGCGAGAGGCAGCAAGCAGAAGCGTAGTCAAAACAAGCGTAGGTCGAAAGCCGGTGGTGTCGAGACACAAGGGAGCAAGATGAAGAGTAGTCGGGTTGTCAAAGCCAATGGTCGGTACATAAAGATGATTAAGGCACGAGCAGGGAAAAACAGGAAGCAAGATAATGGCTGTAAGCACAATAATCTGGCATTGAATACAAGTTGGGACCTGGCTTGTGGCTCCGTGGGAGGGGCCAAGGGTTCATGAGAACTAGGTAAAAAGTTTCTAACTACAAGGTATCAGACAAGGTACTGAAGCAAACATTCCGGTGGGTCAGCCAGACACCGCAGTGTCCCTGGATTTGGATCCTGACATAGATATGAATTTGGCCATCTCTAATGTGTGCCTCATTAGTCCCTTTATCCTGTGCTACTTGAATCTCAAGGAACTTGGTGGGAAAAGTCTTTATTACAAAGCCTGTGTACTGTTCCTTTTATAACAGGTTTTTTTTGTAACTTACCTCTGTTAATTCCCAATCGTAACTGCATGCATGACAAGTACAAACCATGACACAGAAAGATTAGAGGTCCCTATTGAGTTTTCAATCTAATGATAAAGATACCCTTTAGCTGTTTCTCCAACTACTCCTCGTCTGCAAAGCATTCATTTAAAAGTCATGTTAAAGCTATTCTTACCAATGCCGGGGAAATGTGCTATGCTATATTTGGAAGTCCCTGCCCAATCTTCTTAAATCCAATGTAATATAACTCTATTGATTCTGCTCTTAATTCCTCTCCAGAGGGAAATTCTTATCCCCTTATTTAATCAAACCTTATTCCCTGGGCACATTATGGAAAGGTGAAGATTTCATCAACTACATCAATCTTTGTAATACATTAGGTTCAATAAAACCCTCCTAGGATACGTCGCACCCCTTCGATTCCCTGTAGTAATTGAAGTACAATTAATAGCCAGGGAAAATGTAAAATCACATATATTGGCAAAACATAACGCAAAGTAATGTTGACTTTAATACCTTTATTTAACCATAAATATATTGACTTCTCCAAACCAATTTCATATCCTTCAAAGGATTTCATTAGTGATGAGCGGCATAGGCAATATTCCAATTTGCGATATTTCGTGAATAATTCTACTAATATTTAATTCTATATTTGTGAATATTCGCAATTGCAAAATAATATACGTAATTATAATCGCAATTACCTTTAAAATGAATGGTCACATGTGCTATTCGCAATCCATGGCCATAAGCATCCCAAAGCAGAAAATCATGAATATTCGAAATTGCAAATATCCACCGCCATTTTCGCGAAATCGGCGAATTCTCGAATAGACGATATTCGATGAATATATTCGCAATTCGAATATTCAATCTCAACACTGGTATTACATTTTCGAATATTTAGCTCGAATATCGCCATTTCGCGAATATTCACGAATATTCATCGGATATTTTTCGCGATTTATTGAGAGTTTTTGCGATCCCATTCATTGCACTGGATTGCGATTATAACTGAAATGACGGATATTCTTCCAGTCGAATATCCGAGCTCCATTGACTTGCATGCATTGCGCATATTTGATCGCATTGCTATTTTTAGATCGCAATCCATGTCCACAAGTGCAGATATTCGAGATTACGAATATAGAATAGAATATTGGGGTGGGTATTCGCAAAATTACGCAAATTTGAATATTGCCTAGTCGCTCATTATTACTTAACACTAGTGATGATCGCGAATATTCGGATTCCGAATATTAATCGTGAATATCGGCAGTTCGGAAATTCACGAAGATGGTGAATATATTACCAAATATTCGCAATTCCGGATATTCTGTATTTTTTATCCATTACACTTCCCTCTCAATGCAAGTGGACGAATGGGAAGGCTGCAACAAGAGCTTAGCAACAGCATCAACAGTTTTTTAGATGAATATTGGGGTGATGTGAATATTGCAAAAATTATCACTTTAAAAATTTGCATAAGAATTTGCGCCATGTTAAACATATATTGCGCGCGCGAAATTCGCAATAAAAACTGCCGATATTCGCAATAAAAAAAAAAACCTGAATATTGCCGAATGCGAATATTTTCCGAATGTTTTCCATAAAATTCACGGCATGCCACGAATACGAATGTTGCCTATGCCGCTCATCACTACTCAACACTAGATTTCATTCGATTCATTATTTTAGGTAATTGAACTCTTGGCTAAGGTATATATTGGAGGCAATTGTATCCAGAAATAAAAAGTGGACACCCTTGTCTAGTCCCCTCTTACACTCTGAAGGTTAAAAAATGGGACATTTATAATTGATGCCAAACTAAGAGAAATTAGTTTGACACTCCCTGGAGAAAATAACCAAATGTTGGTAAAGCTGCAAAAAGTAACTAAATTGAATGGTTTATCTGCATCCACTGAGAAGATCCATGCTTCCCTGTGTAGGCTGTACTCCAATGTTGTTTAACCTCTTGGGCCTTTTGCTTATGATGCACTTTTTCAAAATATTTACAATGTAGTCCACCACCATTCTGCGCCATCCCTCCACCGCCCTACACGTACCCAGCATCAGGATTGACTCTGGGAATGTGCTGTAAAAAAGTGAGGTCAATGGCGTGACAATCCCAGAAGATCAGCAGTTTCTAAAATACTCATACCAGCCTGACAGGCACTAACAACCATGCCACGTTCAAAGTCACTTAAATCACCTTTCTTCTCCATTCTGAAGCTTGGTTTGAACTTCAGCTGTTCGTCTTGACCATGTCAACATGCCTAAGTGCATTGAGTTGCCACCATGTGATTGGCTGATCAGTAATTTGTGTCAACGAGCAGTTGGACAGGTGTGCCTAATAAAGTGGCCGGTGAGTGTATTTCCAGGTTCACCCACCTCAACTACTGGGTGATGGACAATGGACTTCAAAGGCATTAAATCATATGACTATAAGTGCAACAAACTTGATTTTATCCACATAAAAACTTTACATTACATTACATTAATAGACAATCATTTTAAGAAATCATTGTGTGATGGCTGCCAGCTGTCGCCAGTTGTACATGGCTGTAAGTATCATTCGTTCTCTCACACAGCTTCCCTGTCTGGCATAGAGGTTAGGCCATGTTGATCCATTTGAATCACCTAATTTGTATTTGTTGGGGATTGGCCGTGTCGCAGGGTTGTCCAGGTGTACAGATATCAGCTTCACCTGGCATGGATCTGTACTTGTGATAACGTCAGTTTTTCTGTACTGCTGTGTCACTATGTGAATAGTTTCCCCTGGTTTTTGATCCTGGATTGTCTGACTTCACTTGCTTGCTTCCTGTATTGACTTCTGCTGTGTTTCTGGACACATCTTCTGATTAAACCTTTGCGTACTCCATGTATTGGACTGATTGCCTGTGTATGACCTCTAGAGATGGTCGAATTTTTCGACTAGCTAACTTTGTGAGCTGATTGCAAAGCCTCTGAAAATGGTAACAACACCAAAATTGCTGGAGATATAGAGAAGGGTTGTGTGAACATTTGGGGAAAAAAAACGTTTGGCTCTAGCACATGTAGTTTTTGCATAATTTAAGTTAAAAAATAAAGTCGAAATTCCAATTTTCGAAATGTTGACTTGACTTTGAACATCATTAATGCAAAAACTATTTGTGTTAGACATACATACTTTCTTTTTTGTATTATACCCCAACCCTTCTCTACATCTCCAGCAAGTTTGGTGATGATACCATGTTCAGGGGCTTTTAACTCGAAATCGTCGAAATTCGACCATCTCTAATGACCTCTCCTTGTGTTTTTGGACAATTTTACCCATTTGGCTACTCCATTCATTGGACTGATCTCCTGTGTATGACTTCTGCTTTGATTTTAAGGCCCCCATACACGTGTCGGATTCGCACCGGATTCCGGCACGATCGATTCCGGGCGCGATCGTGCCGTAATCGCATGCAGCCCACCTTGTCCAATCGATCAGGTCCGATCGTTCAGGGGCTCAGAATCGGATCTGACGGAGAACCAACATGTTGGTCTTTCTCATCCGATTCTGCCCGGATCAGGGGGAGTTGCCATTTGTGAGGTGGAATCGGAGGTGGAATCGCACACGGAATCGTCCCGGAATCCGTTGGACAAGGTGGTATGCTGTGATGGATACTCTTAATTGGCCGATTGATCACACCTGCGATTCCCGGCAGAATCGCCGGAATCGATCGGATGATGAATCGATTGGACATGGAATCCGACACGTGTATGGCTAGCTTTAGACTTCCCTGGGGTGTTTTATCAGCCTCCCTACTCTTAGACCATGGGGCAAGCCAGGTAGACTTATCATGTCCCACTTAAATTAATTCATAGTCACCCAGT
Source organism: Ptychadena robeensis (assembly GCA_036250615.1). Classification (NCBI taxonomy): domain Eukaryota; kingdom Metazoa; phylum Chordata; class Amphibia; order Anura; family Ptychadenidae; genus Ptychadena; species Ptychadena robeensis. The sequence continues at coordinate 117,432,330 of CM070037.1, read as the reverse complement.
AGAATTTAAGGGTTCTCTAAACCCATTTTCAAAATCTTTAGCCATATATATTTGTATAAAAGTTTGAATAGACCATTTACATCCGTACCTTGATCATTCTTATTCTTTTGTTCTGTTAATCTGTTGTTTGCCTTTTTTGTCCCCTTGAGTCTACAGTTTGTTTTTTTATTCATCTCTTTCTCGGTTAAATAAAATGAAAAAGTTTTATATCTATCTAATTGTATTTCATCCTTTTTACTGTGGCTTTTTTATTGCAGTGAGAAAGAAATACTAGAATGCGTCCCCAAAGTAAAGATTTACATGTGAGCCAAAATAGTGAAAGATTCTCTTTGTGTAATTCATTATCTCTACCAAACTCCTGCATCTATGTGATCAAAAGCAATTGAAATAAGTCCTTACCTTTTAAAAATGAAAATTTTCCATTTAATCTCCTTTTTATTATGTTTAAAAAAAATGAAAAAATAATTAAAGCGCAATAAGAATAAATAAAAATTGTGTATTTAGGTATAAAGTCTGTTAAGGTGCCCATACATGACTCGATATTTTCATTGGATCAACTTAATTCGTTTTAAGTTGATCAAACTGAAATTGATTTCTGTATACCTGATCCGATCAACCAAAAGTGGTCGACATCGGACACAAAATTGAGCCTTGATTGTTCATCTGTAGTGTTGAGCGGCATATGTTATATTCAAATTCGCGTAATTTCGCAAATAGACAAAGGAATATTCTTAATTCCTAATTCGATTCGTCTGTACTCTATTGCCTTCCATGCAGCTTTACAGCTTCTCTTCCTCATTCTGTGATATCAGCCAGTACGAGCGAAGTGTGTGTTGCGCATATTCATTCGCAATGCACACACATGTGCGATGTATGCTGGTAAACAATGTTGAAGCATAATATGACGAATATCCACCATTGCGAATATCCGAGCGCACATTCACGAACTATTGCAAATTCTTGAATGACAGATATTCGCCGAATATATTCGAATATTCTTGCTCAACACTATTCATCTGGCGGGATTTGCAGGTATTTAGATAGATTAGTATCCTATGGCATTATAGGACTTAAGGTAGCCATTCACAGGCTGATTTTCACCCGATTGTTCGGTGTACCTTCTGCCAATCGGCCTGCGGTAAATCTGCCAAAAAACTGGTGGACCCACCTGGCGAGATTGACCAGAAATCTGCTTTATGTTGGTGATCCGACATGTTGGTAGATTCCGTCTGATCCAATTACATCTAAAGTAACGTCCGGCACACAAAAGGGTGTCGGCTGATCCTCTGAGGGACTGGCTGCAGGGTGATAACATCATCACGCTGCAGTCTGTCCCTCAAGAATCGAGGGAGAATCTAAATGTGTATGGCTAGCTTTAAGCACAGAGGATTATATTATTATTATATAGTTTATTGACAAAAAATATATATTTTTTTAAATGTTGTTGTATTTGTTAGACAAAACAAAATGTATTTTTGTCAATATATTTTAAAATCATAAATTTCAAACTTAAATTTGAAAATATATTGAAATAAAATACATTACATTTTCTTGGTCAATAAATGTTTTATTATTATGGGAGGGTTTTTCTGAGCTTGTGTGTACAGAAGGGGTGACAGTCTGCAGCATTTTTCTCAGTGTTCAGGGAGAAGAGGAGCCCTGACTATGCCTTGTGTCCTCTGGAGTTTCCTAGTTGGCACCATACCTGTCATTTTTTCCTTTTTGAGGTTTACCGTCCCCTCCCTCTTATTTACTTGCTAACTTTGGAGGGAGGAGGGGTTACTCTCCCTTCAAACTTCCCATCCCGCTTGTTCAGATGATTTATTGAAATCAATCGTTGGCCACGGTGACAGTCTGCAGCATTATTCTCAGTGTTTAGGGAGAAGAGGAGCCCAGCCTGTGCCTTGTGTCTCCGGGAGTTTCCTAGTTGGCACTATAGTTATCAAGGGAAAACTGTCAGGAAATGACGCCACTTCTGGTATTCGGACAGACAAAGTGCTGGAATTTCGTGTTCCAAATACAGGAAGCGATATCACGGATGTAACTTAAGGTATCGGGGGGTTTACTGACCCCTCCCTCCTGTTAGCTGGCAAACTTAGGAGGGAGGAGGGGTTACTCTCCCTATTAACTTTCCGCCCGACTTGTGCAAATGATGTGTAGGATGGGAAGTTAGCAGGGAGAAAAACGCCTCCTCCCTACTAAATTACCCGGATTTCAAACTCCGAGATTAATTGAAATCAGGATTTGACCTGGAAAATCATATAAAAACGTGATGGTTGACAAGTATGGTTTGCACATCAATGTGGTCTAACATCGATCATGCTGTATGATGGTGCCATCTATTAGGCCTACAATTGATATGATAATTGCTTGGGTCCATCAAAATTATGATACATGTATTCCCAGCTTTCCCTGAAATTCTTACCAAGAAAAATTCTATTACTGTGGGTTTTTTGGGGGTGAGTTTAAAATGACAAATGTAATCCCTTGAAATCCTCCAAGGACCAAATAGACGTACTTTAACCTTCATTAAAATTGCAGCCAAAGTCTCTGCTTAGAGTATGTCCCTTCTATTTTTCTATTATCCCTCTCTATATCCTGAATTACATTAGAATCTTCAGCTACAATTAAATAATTTTTTTCTATGGCTCTTATGTTATCAAACATCTGGGCAACAACAGTTTGATAATGAGATGTTACCCTCCAATATAATATTTTTCAATATTTAATTACATGTTGGTGCTTATCTTTTAACCTCCCTAGCGCACTGCTGAGGTCCAGATTTTTGTACCAAAAGCGCACCATAGACTTCAATGGTAAATTTTTCTTTGTGTTGCAGGCATGTAACTTCCCAAATTATGTCATTACAAGTGTCTAATAGACATCCTGGATATAATAATGTTTGAAACAAACAATTATGTAAAAGAAATTTTTTTTTTTAAATACATTTAATGAGAAAACACAAAAATCCGGGCACAAAGCTATGCTGCTATGTACTAAATCTCACCCAAATAAAGTCTCTGGTGCCCCACATGTGCCCATTTGCAGTTAACCCTCTCTAACCTGGTGTGATGGATGTGATAAAATCACACCAGGTTAGAGAGGATTACTGCATATGGACACATCTGGGGCACCAGAGACTTTTTATTTGGGCGAGATTTAGTACATAGATGCACTTTGAAATCAGTTTTCTACATAGAAAACTGATTTCATGTAATGTACTTTCAAATTTCCCGCCGCCTCCCCGATGTGATGTCATCACGTCACTCGGAGGGGGGGGGGAGGAGAGAAGGAGGCATGCTGGCAGCATGTCACATCGGGGACATCGGGACAGCGCAGAACTGTGAGTATGCGCTGCCGGAGCCCCGATGTGTACTGGACAGCACCATCTCATCCAGTGCTATAGTAGCACTAGCAGCGCTGGACAAGATGCTCCCGTCCTGACCACTAGGGCGGTTAATCATTAGTCTGTCTGCCTGTTCACAGAGAACTTCGAAATCCCTGTCTGTTGGCAGGGAATTTGAATGGGAAATATACCATAAATGACGCTGCCGGCCATCACTATAAATCAGTATTGTTATTTCTTGCTTTTGGGAAAAATAGAAGGAATAGGAAGTCTCCAACTCATTATCTCTTACGCTAACAATATTTATAGAGGAATAAGAATGAGCACATAAAAGTTTCTCAACCCCTTTTCATCTCTTTCCTAAAGGCCCCCATACACGGGTCGGATTCCGGGCGCGTGCACGTGAATCGATCATGCCAGAATCGTGTGCAGCCCACCTTGTCCGTCCGATCACGTCCGATCGTTCGGGAGGGCCCAGAATCGGATCCGTCAGAGAACCAACATGTTGGTCTTTTTGATCCGATTCTGCACAGATCAGGGAGAGTTGCCATTTGTGAGGTGGAATCGGAGGTGGAATCGGACACGGAATCGTCCCGGAATCGTGCCGGAATCCGTTGGACAAGGTGGTATGCAGCGATGGATACTCTTAATTGGCCGATTGATCACACCTGCGATTCCCGGCAGAATCACCGGAATCGATCGGGTGAGTGATCAATTGGCCATGGAATCCTGCACGTGTATGGCTAGCTTAAGCCTAGGTTGCGTGCTAGTGGTAGGGGAGTCACTGGGGAGCTAAAACATTGAACTCTTAACAGGGTCAATGACCCAAGTGGTATGATGCTGAAAAGATCATGAGAGGTAGTCAACAAGTTGGTGTAGTTGAGGCTAGTGGCAGGTTAAGGTGTGGTGGGTTTGAATGGTGTGGTGGGTTTAAGTGGGGGGCACTGTCAGGGATCATGTTTTGTTATTAGAAATGGCTGAATTTTTCGACTTGCTGACTTTGTGCGCTAATGGTATCATCACCAAAACTTCTGGAGATGTAGAAAAGGGTTGTGGCAACATTGCAAAAAGTTTTTGCTCTCGCACATGTAGTTTTTTGCAAAAAGTAAGTTCAAAGTTGAAGTCAAAATTTTTTTTTTTATAGTATACCCCCAATTCTTCTTTACATCCCCAGCAAATTTGGTCATCACCAAACTCAAGGGCCTTGCAATTAACTCAAAGTCGTTAAAATGGTCGAATATTTGAAAAAAAAATTGACCATCTCTATTTGTTATATTATATATTAGCTGTGGTCAAAAGATTATATCCACTTTGAACAATGCCTTTTGTGTTTATTGAATTGAAGATTGTAGTAACGACATACAGTTGCAAGAAAAAGGAGGGAACCCTTTGGTATTACGTAAAGTTTTGCATGAATTGTGCTCTGACCTTCAGTCACACCAATCTGCTTAATATATTACTACACAAACATTATATATCTTATTTTTATTGAGCATAACATGTAATCATTCACAGTGCAGGGTGGAAAATGTATGTGAACCTTTGGACTTAATAACTGGTTGACCCTCATTTGGCAGCAATAACCTCAACCAAACGTTTCCTGTGATTGCAGATCAGACCTGCACAGTGATCTGGAGTCATTTTGGACCACAAAACTGTTTCAGTGTAGCAATATTCTTGGGATATCTGGTGTGCATCGCTCCCTTAAGGTCATGCCACAGCATTTCATTTAGGCTGAGGTCAGGACTCTGACTGGGCCACTCCAGAAGGAGTGTTATGTTGAAGCCATTCTTCTGTTGAATGACTTGTATGCTTTGTTGGCAACTTTACATGGTTTGCTGTGACTGTATTGGTAGACAAGTTTCTCAGACAGATCTCTTTATGAGCCTTCATAGTTTAATTGTGTAGTTTATTGCTGCTGTACACTAGTGTTCCAGTGTTCTGCCTAATGACCTGGTTGTATTGTTTAGCTTCATTAACAATCCAGTACAAGCAGAAGAGAATAGAAGCCTTTTTATGGAGCACTGCTTTAATTATTTTATTTCCTACAGAATTATAAAATGAATTAGAAATAAATATATAATAAAAATTAAAAAAAAATAATGAAAAAGAAAATATTAAATTAACCTCCCTGGCGGTTCACTGAGGTGCAGATTTCTGTACCAAAAGTGATACA
>CM070037.1:117413758-117426708 GCA_036250615.1 Ptychadena robeensis | reverse complement strand
AGTTGCAGCTTCGTTTTGCCCGAACTGGGTTCGGGCATATCGCTAGGGAGGTTAATACAAATAAAAAATGAATGAGGAAAGGTGGTTTATGAGGTATCTCTATTTTGCTTAATAAATTTCAGCCAAACTTGACATTTTTCACCCAAAAAGGGTCATTAGTTATTCAATTTTTAACAGGTAAACACTATCCATTCAGTGCAATACAGCACACATTGTTTGACAAGACACATAGAAAGAGGAAAAAAAGAGGACCTCCTACAAATGGTGGTCAATAGTGGATAGTGTTTAACTGTTAAAAATTGAATAAATTATGACCCTTTTTGGGTGAAAGAAAGCAAAGTCAAGTTTCTGGCTGAAATTTATTAAGCAAAAGAGAGATACCTCATAAACCCCCTTTCCTCATATATTTTCAGGATATGAAACCCTATTATTTCTCTAGCATTTAAAATCCTTACTTAGTGAGGTGGGGGGGGGGAGGCTTCTCCATTTGCTTTGTCTTCCATGGCGCCATAGTGAATCCAACTTCTTTATACAAATAAAAAATGAATGTCAAAAAGTTTCTTTAAAGGATGAGTAATCCTATTTAACTCAGGTAAATTTACATATGTATACTATACACTAACTATTCATAAAAAGTAAACGTATGCAGAAAGTTATTTTGAGTAATCACTTATTTTTTGCAAGGAATGAATTGAACATATGGGTTAGACGCAACTTATCTGAACAGGAAATTGTGAACTTGTTCAAGCAGCGCAGGAACATTATTTCTAGTTACATTTCTGCTGAAATCATTTTGATAGGAAGAAATGATATCACTAGTCCCACCAGCCACAATTCTACTAATAATGAACCTGAATTGCTATGATTTTAGCACCAGATTAAAATTCTAGCAAGCGGACAATTGCTTGTGTACAATTCACTGAGTACTGGCGTATCTCACTATCCTATCAGTGATGTGTTTTAACCAAAGGCATTTGTGTAACTTTCCAATATATTTAGTATGTGTAGACTACACATTATTTTGTTTTCTCAAATTCTACAACGCAGATCTACAACAACATTTTTAACCTGCCTGGAGGTTCACTGAGGTCCAGATTTCTGTACGAAAAGCAGCACAGTATTTTGCAGAATTTTTATGTAGGAAGCCTACATGTATTTGTACGTAGGAAGCCTGTAACTTACTGAAATATGTCCAAACAATAGTCTAGTAGACAACTTGAATGTAATACATAAAATAAATGTAAAAAATACAATTATTCTGGCCCTGCTACTTTCTCTGATTGTGGTCCAGTATTGAAGTTAAAGCGCACCTTAACCAGACAAACTTTTACCCCTAGCTAGCCAACCCCACATTTTTGGAGCAATAAGTAAATAAAAAATCCTTACCTGTCAGGAGAAATCTGTATATATCCCCCCTCATCCCTCCTCCTGATCTCACTAGGGCCGCGGCGCTCAGCTCCTCACACTGTCTGGCTTGGTACAATCCTTCTACAGCTGTTCACATTGTTGTTGTTTTTTTCCTGCTTTCACTGACACACATTGTATCTGGCAGCCCCCGGTGGCCGCCGGCGTTATTGCAGCCTTAAGTCATTCAAGACTGGAAGCTTACAATGAATCTAAAATGGCGGCTCCCACAGACGTCAGCAGGATAGCTAAATATATTGTTTTAGGTTTTTGAGCAACTTTGAGCTGTTGGGATGGTTTAGAGGTAAGTAATAGTGTAATTAAATGTTTTGGGTATTTTTTTATTTTTACGTTTAGGTGCGCTTTAAGGTAGCCATACACCAAAGCGATTGCTTTGGAATAGTGTTGATCTTGAATATTCAAATTGTTAATATATTCGATGAATATCAGCTATTCCAGAATTCGCAAATCTAGCGAATATGGTGGCAGATATTCACAATGTCGAATATTTCTGATATTATGCATTGGAAAGGTTATGGCCATGCATTAAATACCATACCATGTGACCATCCATTTGTAAGGTAATCGCAATACGATAATAATTGTGAATATATTTTCGCAATTCATGGCCATACTCTCGAATTGCGAATGCTCGCAAATATCGAATCAACTATTGGTAGAATTATTCGCAAATTATCACGAATTTGAATATTGCCTATGCCATTCATCACTACTTTTGCATTGCAAATTGTGGGTCGAATTTAAAATGCAAAGTTTAAATGAAATTATTGTTTTACAGCTCCCACATACACAAGGCACATTCATCAATTGCCCTGAAGAAGCCTGTGATTAAGGCAAACCAGGTAGGATACAACTGTTTCATAGGGCCAATTTAAATCTGTGAAGTAACCCTTCGACTTTTGTACCCAATTTTTTATATTTAGCTATATTTTGTGTTTATTATTTTTTTGTATATTTTTGGATTTCTTCGCATTTGAGGTGAACTGTCCTTTTGAAATGCTAGTCTTTTAATGATATTTAACAAAAATATTTTTTTAATATGAGTTTCATAAACATATTCAATACTGATATTGTGGCCCCTAAAAGTCCCATTATAAAAAAACAGGGTATTTGCTTGCCTTGTCTTTCATCTCTTGATTAGAGATCAATTTTTTTTTTTAAAACAATTCAACCATTTCAACGATTTCAAGTTAATTGCAAAGCCCCTAACCAAGGTATCATCACCAAACTTGCTGGAGATGCAGAGAACGGTTGGGGTATACTTAAAAAAAGGATGTCTCTAACAAAAATAGTTTTTGCATAAATTAAGTTTTTGACTTTGGCTTAATATGTGCAAAAACGACATGTGCTAGAGCATTTTTTTTTCCAATGTTACCACAGCCCTTCTCTACATCTCTAGCAATGTTGGTGATGATGCCAGAGGCTTTGAAATAAGCTCACAAAGTCAGCAAGTAGAAAAAGTTGACCATCTCTACTCTTGATAAAGTTCATGCTTAAAAATGATTGTTCGCATAAATATGTAGACCTAAAAAAGGGAAGAACAGCAAAAGCTTCCTTTTTCAGGAGATTGTAGATATTATTTCGATAAATATGAAGGTTGTCCAAATTTAATATTTTTCATAAATCAAATTAAAATTTAAGTGAAAAATGTAACTCAAACATTTTGAAAGCAGAAAACAATTAGCAGAATGCCCACAAGATATCGCATGTTTACATTTCACCAGCCGAGTTCAGTAAATGTTACCACTCTGAACTGGACTCGGGAGTTCCGTAGCTTAACTGTTGGGAAAAAAATAGAACGATCAATCAGCCAGGCTATGTGGCTATGGGCCTCATAGAGCTGCTATGGCTGCTATAGTGATTACTATGCTACTGCCATTGAGCAAGACTGGTGGGGCTAAAGAGCCACATATGGCTTGTAAGCTGCACCTCTGCACCTGTCTCTGGGTTTCGAGACAGAAGACCATTGTTGCCAGTAAAGGATAACCTGTTTAAGCAGACCAGTGTGTGTGGACACTTACTGAACCACAGATGACAAAGTATAGGCTTTCTCCCTAGCCAAAATTGATCTTGAGTTAGAGGTTAGCAAGACCACTATAACCAGAGGGGTAAGAATACTGTTGGAACATTCCAGGTTTATGCAGGAGGGCACTGTTCCATCCCTCCCCCTTGTATTGCATCAAGTCAAAAAAGTAGTTCCAGTACCCCTGTCCCGAAGAGCTGCATAGAGACAAAAGCCCAACAAATCTAAAGTGCCTGACTCCCCATCAAAGTTTTGACGCCATTACCTACTTCACATTCCCTGGGGGCCCTGCACATCAGAGATAAATCCAGACAGACTCCTGCCCATCAATACCTTGAAGGCGCCTCCTTGTCTTGCCGCTCTTTTCCCTGTTGGCCGCGCCCTCCACCAAAAACTCTACAGTGCCACAACCTTAGAACACTGTAAAATGACCCCCATGGTTGGTATCACTTTTGCTATTGTGTATAATAGGGTAAAACATATCATTTTCCATCAGAAATAATTAGAGCTAGTACAAGATTTAGTTTAGAATGTATCTTGTAAAATATCATGTATTTCATCCTTGAAATAGACCTATTATAGAAATAAAAGAATGCCTAATTATAAAGCAGCTAGAGGCAACAGATTAAATCACTCAATGAACTGTGCATACAATTAAGGAGAAAACAACGTTTATAAATCATAGTGTGCACGCAATTTACATAAAAATCAAATCTAAAAGCCTCAAAGTCTAATATACTGCAGTTAAACAGACCTCAGATGTGGGTGGCGCAAATTTTTTATTTCTTCAGGCTTCATTTACTTGGCACTAGTGCTTCTGACTGCTGATCAATGGGGATTTGGTAAGATCTGTTGATGTTTCTCCTTGTAGTGGCTCTGAGATGAGAAAGCAAAATCCTGCCTCCACCAATATGGCTACCACGGTTTATTGTTGATCTCGGATTTATATATACCATTGTTCTTATTAGTTGTCTGGCTTTGCTAAGGTGTTGTTCCATCTATTGGCACCTTTGTCACTACAGGACACAGAAGGCTTTTCAAGGGACTTTCCAGCCTATGGACAGACAACTGTACAGTGTTAGTGATGTCCGAACTTTAGCCACCGTTTGTGGGAAGATTACTGGGCAGCCCAATGCTAGAGACATGAAAACAAAGGCAGATATGACAGCACATGTATCACCTAAGTAGAAAAAATGTGTGCTTTATTTTTTAGTAAATATATGCCTCATCATACACAAAAGCTCACCAGCATGCTGCATCTAAGTGCTGTAATCCACCAGCGGATAGAGTAATTAGATCTGGTTAGTTTTGATAAAGGTCAGGCAATTGAGATTGGCTATAAGCAAGTAAAATTACCTGTCTGTCACCCATCCCCACACTCCCAAACTGTAATAAGACCAGGGCTTTTTTTCTGGGGGAATGCACAGGAACGGAGTTCCACCACCCATTTTCAGCCTGGATCCGAAATAAGGGCACTGGCTGCAGTGCGTCGTGGGTGGCCCGCCAGATGGGCCCCGTGTATGTGGTTTAGTGGGGGGGGAGTGTTGGCCATTAAGCGCAGGTTATGGGCGCTGTTGTGCCTTCCCTCGGCACCTTCCCATTGGTTATGGGTGGTGGCCCTATGACGGGGCATCTCCTCCCACATCCATGCTGGAGAGATCTTTCTCTTCAGCGTTAACAGGAGTTCTAGGCAGCCCTGTGGGGGCGCACACCTGCCTTCGCTGGCGGGTGCACGTTCCCCCGATGGGGAGCTATTTATGGAGCGGTTTTAGGGGGCGGTCCTAGGGGTGGGTAGGGGCATGGCCAGGGCAGGGGGGGGTGAGTACCACCACCTATTCTCTGAGGAAAAATAAGCTATAAATAAGACACTTGTAAAATGCAGACAAGCACCTTTAGAACATATTCCTAAAGCTCCAGTCAGGTGTCCAGTGCATGTCCAGTAGTCACTTTGGTCTTCACTTTTGAAGTATCCTAAATGGAGCTTACATATTTATATGTATCTGTGAGGATTTAATTACATGGTGAAAAGCATATTACTGGGCACGTGGAATTTCTGCAAAATTGCCTCTTAATCTGTAGTGTGGTTTATTCCGATTATTAATCACATCAATATACAATTCCATATGCATACATTATATTATAATTATTGTACCTGGTTATGTCTATTGTATTGCAGTGACAAAACATATTTATCTTATGGTCAGGCAGGAAAGGAAAAAATTTTGGAAAAAAATAAAGTGGTGGTAGGGCAACTTATACTCTAGGATAGAACAAACCACAAGGTGACCAAAGGACAGAGTATCCACCAGAAGCTATTGCAGCATTTGAAGCAGCGGTGCAATACTCAAATAAAGCTGCATTATACATTTGGGTTGTGTTTTTACTTTTCTTACTTTGAAAGATTCCTAAGGGAAGACTATGTTCTCTCTTTTGTTTAAGAAGACTTTGGTATGTGAATGCACATCCCATTGAACGCCGGGTACATAAAAAAGTGTTCCACACAAAAATCATTATTTCATTTTATAAAAGTCATTTTATTCTGTCTCCAAAGAGACACTGAACCCATATTCTGAACTCCAGAGCAGGGTTCACCAACAAAGGACGTAGCTAAACTTTCCCCATTCCTTAATATACAGATTAGAATCCCCATTCCTTAGTGGACAGATCAGAGTCCCCGTTCCATAGTGGACAGATCAGAGTCCCCGTTCCTTAGTGGACGGATCAGAGTCCCCGTTCCTTAGTAGACAGATCAGAGTCCCCGTTCCTTAGTGGACAAATCAGAGTCCCCGTTCCTTAGTGGACAGATCAGAGTCCCCGTTCCTTAGTGGACAGATCAGAGTCCCCGTTCCTTAGTGGACAGATCAGAGTCCCCGTTCCTTAGTAGACAGATCAGAGTCCCCTTTCCTTAGTGGACAAATCAGAGTCCCCGTTCCTTAGTGGACAGATCAGAGTTCCCGTTCCTTAGTGGACAGATCAGAGTCTCCATTCCTTAGTGGAAAGATCAGAGTCCACGTTCCTTAATGGACAGATCAGGGTCCCCGTTTCTTAGTGGACAGATCGATTCCCACCAGTACTCAGTAAAATTATCCCCCAAAGGGGATTCTCACTAAAGACGGAGAACCAGGCCGAAGCAGAAATCTTTCCCTTGTGCTACTTTCAGGGTCTGTCCAAAAGGGCTAACGACCCCCACACACAGTGCAGGAAATGTGAGGGGAACAGACAATGTATAAAAACTATACATTAAGCAGTGCATGTGATATCATTTGGCTGACATTCTATCTGGTATAAAAATTCCTATAAAAAAAAGGCAGGTCTATGAAAGTGTGCAATTGTGCCAAATGAAAGTAGCATCTGAAAGCCTTCTTCAGCACATCCCACAGATTCTCAATGGGGTTAAGGTCTGGACTCTGTGGTGGCCAATCCATGTGTAATTATGATGTTCCATGTTCCATGCTCCCTGAACCTCTTTTACAATGTGAGCGCGATGAATCCTGGCATTGTCACCTTGTAATATGCCCGCGCCATCAGGGAAGAGAAAACCCATTGATGGAACAACCTGGTCATTCAGTATATTCAGGTAGTCAGCTGACCTCATTCTTGGAGCACATACTGTTGCTGAACATTAGAGTCGGTCAAATTTTTCGACTAGCTGACTTTGTGAGCTGATTGCAAAGCATCTGAAAATGGTATCATCACCAAAATTGCTGGACCTGTAGAGAAGGGTTGTGGGAACATTGAAAAGAAAATGTTTTGCTCTAGCACATGAAGTTTTTGCATAAATTAAGTTCAAGTTCAAAGTAGACATTTTGAACTTCGAACATAATTTGTGCAAAAACTGTTGAAAAAAATTCGACTATATCTGAGGCAGAGGGAAGAGCCAATCGCAGAGAAATCGACCCTCTTCCTGTGTATGTGAGCTGGGGTCAAGATGCCCTCTTGCATACATAGTTTTGCTGAGTGGGACCAGGAGGTGAGCCAGCCTCTTACAGATATCCTGCCTCATTTAAGTCTTACTCTGCCGGATTCAGCACGGAGCTATGACTGGCATAGCTGCAGTTGACTGGTATTTAACTTTGATCAGATGCTCTACTGAACAAGCTGTAATTATCCAATAGGAGGCTTGTACCTATTTTCCTTAGTTAAAGCCAAACGACAACTGTTTTTTTGGCCAGGCAGTGTATAACTTTTTTAAAATTAAAAATTTTTATACTGTCATTTCCGAAAGTTGTGTGGGAAGAAATCTTACCAACGCACCCATGCAATAAAAACATCTCAGCCCCACCATGTACAGGAACATACAGAAATTCCTAATGAGCTTCAAATAAAATGGATTTCACGCACAACATCACTTTACATTCCGGTCCAAACACTTTCCTTTTTAATTCCATTTGTAGTTCAAAGTAAAATCTCCATGGGTTTTTTTTCTGCTATAATATTACAAGCTGCTAAATTATTTTTTACCCTTACATTAAATTTTGTAAAAATGGCTGCGAGGAAACTCAAGATACCTCCTTCTGGTCCCCTATACGTAGAGTATAACAAACAATCTTTAAAAATTATTAAAACGTTCAGTCAGTTCTTATAACTAAATTGTGAACTCTTAATACTGTCCTCTGGCAACTATTTCATAATCTAACATTTCAAGTTTATTCTCTTGATTCATGTGAAAACGTATCTGTAATTAATTTCAATTCGTGCCCTGTGGAGCAGCAGTCTAAATCCACTAAAATGTCTGTCCTAAAATTGCTGCTAAGCCTCTCTACGTGCTAAATATTTATAATGTATCCACTTAGCTACTCTTACTCTCGAGAGGATGAGCGTCTCCATTTACATCATTCAGAACAAAGCGTTTTATCCTCGAAGAATCCTTGCGAGGAGAAATTCTTAATTTCAGACTGCCTTTGATTTACTGGGATGTTTTTCGGCAGTGTAGAAATCTGAGGATCTTGCGTGCGACGTGTAATAAACAGCGTACCTGAGCTGGCTGTGATGAAACCAAATTGTAGCTTTTTTTGATGTTAACTGAAAATCTAAATACAAGACAAATATTTAATGTACTGTGCAGATGGAGGTTACAATCCCCGCAAGAGCTCGCATAGCCCAATAACGTTCCTACAAATGTCGCCGAGTAAATGAATGAGAACTCTTCTAATTCATCACCATTTTGCCACTTTAGTCCTAAGGGGCAACTAAGGCTTCTCACAGATGGATGGCGTACCAATTACTAACCAGACTATTTCCCTATTCTAAGTGGCGAATATATGAATGCATTTGATGAAGCTAAAGTTAATTTATCTGTGGTGGATTGTCATTAGTGTTGAGCTGCATATGACAAATTCGAGTTTGCATAATTTACATTGCGAAGATTTAAGAATATTGGCGAACAAGTCTGAGCAGTGTTGTCATATAGATTTGCATGTATTGCGCATCGCAATGCTCACATACACAGAGCAGAGGGATGATTAACCCAGACAACTCTTGCCTCTGCCACTACTGTATATATGAATTGGGTTTAAGCTGCCTGCTCATATACACAGAGCAGAAGCAGAGCCAGAGGTTAGGTCCACCCAGCTCTTGTTCTTCACCTACTCAGTAGAGGTAGAGGAAAGAGCCACCTGCAGGGAAATCGTCCCTCTTCCTGTGTATGTGAGCTGGGGTCAAGCTGCCCTCTTGCATACATAGTTTTGCTGAGTGGGACCAGGAGTTGAGGCAGCCTCTTACGCGTTTCCTGCTCATTTAAATCCCACTCTGTCGGATTCAGCACGGAGCTCTGACCAGCAGTGCGGCAGTTGGCTGGTATTTATCAGCAATATTTTGAGAGTTTCAGTCTACTTGTATATCCATAGATTAGGTTAAGATTACCACAAAATAAAAGGTTTGTAGAGGTTTCTTATAAAAACTAGCTCATTGGATCATATATAATGATAGTCAACTTTTTTTTACTCCAAGGTCAAGAAGATTCTTTTTCCTCTAAAGTTATGGAGTGGACCAGAAAAAAGAAGAGACCTAGGAGTCACAATTTTTCTTTATAATCTAATAAATTTTTTTCACAATCAACAACCATCTCTATAAGCCTTTTCTTTCGTAACCCTGACCTAATCTTCAACACCGAGAGACCATACCTGAGTTTGGACACCTCGCTAATCCACAGGTTACCTAAGTGCCATCAGTACTGACTGCACTAAATGTAGACAGTTTCACAAATCTCTCCATAGGCTCTACTCTTCCTAAGGTCCCTGGAAGAATAGACCAGCCGGGTCATTATGCCAGCAGCCAATAATAAAGTAACACCAACCCATATCCCCTTAATGGATCCTCCCAATCTACTAATTAACCATTCGTTTATAGTCTCTGGCCACTCCTAATCAGTTCTAACTCAACCTGTTCTAATCCATCTTTTTTGGAGCACCAGGTAGCTGCACTACCTTCCTGTATTTACACATTGGCCAACTGTAAGAAAGATAACAGAGTCCGGGCACCAAAACTAGAGATGGTCTTAAAATTTCAACTAGTTTATTTGTGAGTTTATTGCAAATCCCCCTAACAAGTTCAATCTTCACCATAATTTCTGGAGATTTAGGGAAGATAACAAGTCTTCTTGTGCTTGAAACTCTATCTTCTCCATGCTCTTGATACCTTGTTATAAAAAGTTTGCACCTTTAGTGTATTAAAAACCCATTAACCTTTCTGGTGGTTTGCCTAAACCCAGTTTAGGCACAGTTTGTTTATAAAACAAACTTGCCCCGATAAGATTTGTGAGCCCATGGCACCACCTCTTCGGCATCATCAGTGATGCCAAAGAGGTGGAGGGACGGTGCCATTGACCTGCATGCTAATGACGAGGCGTCGGTTTCCAGGCCACATCACCAGTGTCATCAATGATGTAGAGGGGAGGAGGGAGGATGGGAAAAACAAGCAGAGTACAATGTACTCTGCTTTGATCACTTGTCAATGGTGCGATACAAGCAAACTACTAGGGAGGTTAAAGCTTTTTACATTTAAGGTAAGTCATTTCTTTTTAAGCAACAAGTAACAGTAAGTTGGTGATGAGTTTTAAGAAAGAATAATGGGCAAGCAAAAAGAAGATTGTACAAATGAATATACAAATTCTGAAAGCAATTAGTTAGCTTTTCAAAAACAGCAGATCTTAAGGATTGTACCCTGCATGGAGTGGTAAGCACATAACAAAAGTGGTCAACAGAAGGACAACTGGTGACAGGAGTGTAATAGACAGGAGTGTTGTGGGCCAATAAGAGTTGGAAAGGGCTAAAGAAAGACACAAAATACTCAGGCACTGCTTAGCTCAATGGAATACCCATATTTATTGAATGCGTACAGTGGTTCATAGATGACACAAGATGACAAGGCTTGGATTTCCCCAAGGAGTACTTACATCAACACTCATGTCTGCTGGAAGAAATAACTGATACCTCATTATGCATCTTAGAAATTCAGCTGTGCTCATTATCTGTTGTCTCTTGCACAGTGAAACCTTTCTAGCCCATAGACAATTAACATTAACCAATCAAAACACTATATGTCCATTATCAGCTCAACATCTTTGTCATGAAGTAATTGTCGAGATTTATTCTAATTAGTATGATATTTCACATGTTTATTATTTTGTGTTCCAGGTTACATTTGTAGTTCTTGGGGGGGAGTTCCCCATGACCTAGACAGGAATACTTCAAGGACACTTGAATATTTCAGTCACAAAAGAACAAAACTGGATGTTTTTTATACTCTTTTCCACAATACAAATATTCCTTTGGTATATACACTGCCTGGCCAAAAAAAAGTTGCCACCAAAAAAAGGTCACACTAATAATTTGTTGGACCGCCTTTAGCTTTGAGTGTGGTGTGCATTCGCTGTGGCATTGTTTCGATAAGCTTCTGCAATGTCACAAGATTTATTTCCATCCAATTGTATTGATGATGGTAGAGTCTGACCACTGCGCAAAGCCTTCTCCAGGACATCCCACAATGGGGTTAAGGTCTTGACTCTTTGATGGCCAATCCATGTGTGACAATGATGTCTCATGCTCCCTGAACCACTCTTTCACAATTTGCGCCAGATGAAGCCGGGCATTGTCCTCTTGGGAATGATCCGTTCCATCAGGGAAGAAACAATCCATTGATGGAATAACCCGGTCATTCAGTATATTCAGGTAGTCAGCTGACCTCATTCTTGGAGCACATACTGTTACTGAACCTAGACCTGACCTCCTGCAGCAACCCCAGATTTATCCAATAGGAGGCTCGTACCTATCTGCTAAGTTGAATCCAGATGGCGACCTTTTTTTTGGCCAGGCAGTGTAGCTTATGAAATTAACACTTACATTGGTCAAAGGCTCCTCCTGCAGGAGGTTGAAGTTGTATTTAGTTCCTGCAGAGTAGCTTGACCAGGTCAAATTGCTAAAAAATATATATTGTTGGGATAGCCACAGAGCAATAAAGGTGTAATGAACTTTGTTCACTGCCTAAAGTACTACAATATGCAATGTAATAGGCACAGTATTAGAACTGGATCATGGACCAATTGAAGAAGGACATCTGGACTGAAGAATGTTCTATTTTACCCAGTTTCTATTTTTTTTTCATGAAAATATTGTAAATAATTTGCATTTACTCTCTCAATGTTGAAGGGTAACTGTTCTTTCCTAGAATGTGTGAATTAGAAGCTGTGTTTTATATACCGTATTTTTCGGACTAGAAGACGCACCGGACCATAAGACGCAGTTTTTAGGGCAGGAAAACCAGTAAAAAAGTTTTAATAAGTTTTCACACCAATTGGGTTAATGCAATGAATTCAATGAATGCAATATTCAATTCAGCCAGTTGGTGTCACTAGCAGCAGTACACTCTCAGCACACAGCATACTCTACACTGATCTCCTCTGCCGCTCAGCTGTTACTGTGTCCGTGGGAGATGCAGAGTGATTGCAGTTCCCATGGACACTAGGAGAGGGAAAGATGTCAGTTCATCTCTCTCCCTCTCCACTGCCTATGCCAGCAGGGCTTTGAGCTCTGCTGGCATAGGCAATTTTACAGTACAGATTGGAGAGTCGGACACCAGCCGGCATTTCACAGCTGACAGCTCCCCGGCTAATCACCATGCCAGGAGAGCTGGCGGGAAGCAAAGGTGCGACCACCGGCGCACCACATTCGGACCATAAGACGCAGGCACTTTTTGCCCCCAATTTTTGGGATGAAAAAGTGCGTCTTATGGTCCGAAAAATATGACTTATCAGTTTCGAAATTAGCCTTGAGTTTTCATGTGATAGTGTTGATCACAAATATTCTCAGCACACATTTTTATTGCGAATATCATTTTGTGACGATATTTGCAAACTTTTTTACTTTCGACTTTTTTGTGAATTTTATTGACCATCCCTAAACATGATATCATCACTAGGGATGGTCGAAAAATTCGCAGTGCGAATTTTTAAGTAGAAATTTGACTTTTTCGGCGAAAATTCGCATAGTCGAATTTTGATGGGGTC
>CM070037.1:117403294-117413658 GCA_036250615.1 Ptychadena robeensis | reverse complement strand
AATCGAATTTTATTCATTTCGACCATCTCTAATCATCACCAAACTTGCTGGAGATGTAGAAAAGGTTCCATGGTATACTACAAAATAAGGAAAGTATTGCTCTAACACAAATGGTTGAAATTTCGACTTTGAACCTAAAGGTTTTAAACTAAAAAAATAAAAACTACAAGAAAAAACCAAACAAATAAACATACTTACCTACATGGGGTCTTGATCCTAGCAAAGTGATCCCCGTAGATAAAATCCCATACTTACCTTCTCCTTTTCCTCGCTCTAGTGCCGACATGCCTGGAGTGTCCTGTCCTCCAACATCTAAGATAGAGGAGCGAGACTCTCTCTCTCCACCAATCAAGATCTGATTCTGCTGATGCTCCACCCCTCCAGCATCAATGGATTTAGATCTGGCTGGCATCAGAAGCTATATCTACTTTCCCATAATCCACTTGTGGCTGCAGCTCACGTCACAGGAGGGGCAGGGCGGCATCTGCATTTTTTAAGATTTCACAAGGTACGTATTTTTTTATTTTTTTACCTCGCATCTGCCCTACCTCCGGTGCTGATAATAGGAAGAAGATACAGAGGTGGTAGGGCATGAACAATGGTATTATTCTTGCGGCTGATCAGCGTGTCTGCTGTTACTATCTTGTAGACTTGACTCTACTAGACTTTATTCTACATGAAGTACAGTAAGCAGTCATTTATTTGTTTTCACCTACAGCATGACTTTGCCCGTCTTTAGAATTTTTTATATTGAAGTCACTGACTTACTTCCGACTCTGTAATTAGGTTTCAGCTTTGTGCTATGATTTTCTTAAGAATTAGTTCTGTAGGTCATTGTATGTACCGTCTCCTGCAGGGATCCTTTCATTCAGAGATGTTGGAGGAGGCTTTAAAGCATACGTCTATTTTCCTTTTAGCTTTCTACGAGTTGTGACAAGTTTTACAGGCATATTAAAATAGAACAAAAACTGCCTAACAGAGGCAGTGTGTTACATAAGATTGTAAGGAGTTTCGTTTTCGATTAGCTGCCCTCATTCAAATACAGGATGGCTAAAGCATAGATATTACAGTATATATTTACATTAGAGTGGCAAAACTCACTGTGGGAATTTATGTGGGAAATTACAACTTAAAAAAAGACTACAGTGCACATCTCTGGTACCCTGTTTCCCTGAAAATAAGGCACAGGGAAACAGTTTTACAATTTTGCCTCACGCTGAAATATAAGGCATCTCCCTGAAAATAAGGCACCCCCGAACATACAGTACTGTAATTTTGGACAGGGAGAGTCAGAGGGGCAATCAAAATGACACAGGAGGATCAGAAGGGGTTATTAAAATGGTAATTCCCCCTCTGAGTCTCCTGTGCCATTTTGATTCCCCCCTCTGACCCCCCTGTGTCAGTTTAAGTGACCCCCTCACCCTGATACCTCAGTGTCGTATTCTTCTTCATGGAAAAATAAGACATCCCCAAAAATAAGACGTAGGGCATCTTTGGGAGCAAAAATAATATAAGACACTGTCGTATTTTTAGGGAAACACTGTATTCAGGTTCAAGTCACCCATTTGGTGCTCCGGCCAACCGCATAACCAGACCATCAGGCACCATATTTGCAACATCATTTTAAAGTAGTTGCCTTTACAAAAAAAATCCTTTTCATCATTATACTGAAGCTAAACTTCTACTTTGCCCACAGGATGTTGTCAGTTATAAAAGCCAGTGTAACGATCTAGACTTGACTTGATCAAATCATGAGATGGGGTCCACTGGGTGATGTTGGTTCACCCTGTGACCTTGGTTTTCCAGACACCTCGAATTCTTCACCTGTTGTCTTTGTTAACCCGAATGTATACTGAAGGAATTGCTGCGGCATGTAGTGCTTTACCTTCCTTTAGCCATAAACAGATTTCTTCACTGGGTAAGTTCTGAAGCATGGATCCTTCTACTGCACAACTTCACACTAAGGGGCATCCACATGGGTGTCTGGAGGCACCGGAGCACCCCAAAAAGTGCTAAAGCTGGGAAGACACATTATTAAGCATATCCCAATTGCTTTATGGGCATATTCCCGATATACTTAATTAGTGATGGCGCGAACCCTCCCTGGGGTGTCCGCGAACAGGGCGGGTCGAACTTCAAAGATGTTCGCCGTCCGCTCTGTTCGCGGACATATTCAAATTCCCCGCCTCTAGGCGGGGAATTTGAAACGGAGAAACCGGATGTGACGTCAGTGATGTCACATCCGGTCCGTGGACCGCAACCTGGAACGCATAGTTCCTGGTTACGGCCGCAGGATGTGACGTCACTGACGTCACATCCGGTTTTTCCGCCGGTCTTCTCACTACAAGACCGGCTTCTGTAGTGAAAAGATTCTTCCTCCGGCAGGATTACACAGGTTGTGATCCTGCCGGAGGAAGAATTTAGACCTTCTTCTGGCCGGCGAACAGTACGGGTCGAACACCCGTACTGTCCGCCGGCGAGGCGAACGGCGAACATGCCGTGTTCGCGGCCGAACTGTTCTCCGGCGAACAGTTCGGCCCATCTCTATACTTAATATGGAAGCGTTTTTTGTGTGAAGATGCCCGAGCGTAGGAGGTCGGCAACAGTTGGCAGCACCCTGGAAAGCACATGTGTGAATACACCTTTATGCATACCTAAATTATGCGCCCCCCTGTTCTCATCTTTATATGATCCATCTCTGTGGTGACCCTCTAGTCTTCTCAGCTCTCTCCCCACTATATTTATTTTCTCAGTGATATACACAGAGACATATGAGATTAACCTCTTGAGCGTTGTGCACATGGCACGCTTTTTTTTATAATCGTGGTGTTGTTGTGGTCAAATGTCAAACGAAGGGGGGTGGTGCTAGGTGTAGTGTTAACAGCCTCTGGAGCCCTCAAACAGAGGGAGATGGTTCTAGATATAGTGGTAAGCAGCCTCTGGAGTTTTCAGACATGGGGGAAGGTAGTGGTAGGGGGGCCCCAAAAAATTACCTAGTATGGGCCCTAGTAATTTCTGATGGTAGCCCTAATTACCAATAACAAATATAAAGGGAAGAAGACAATAAAAAGTTAACCCAGTAAAATAAGTAAGAACAGTGATGCCAATATCAGCCAAATGAACATCATTGCGCGCCCACCGACACTATATGACCTTATTGCCACCAACAGCTCCTACTGAATGCCAATGTACCTAATGACCATTAGTGACCAAGCCCACCTTATACTGCATTTGTTTTCTTTTTGGGTTCCTTTAAGGGAGTTGGGGTCCCTATTTTGATGTATACTTTATGTGACAGAAAATTAAGGTTCACCTTTGAACCCATTGAAGTATCTATAATATGGGAGAATTAAGGGTAAAATACTATCAAACAATATAAATTAAATAAAATATGAGCATTGTGCTTTTTCACACGGAGGCCCCATACTGGATTATAAAGAACTGGTGTTTAAACCTACTTTCTTACAAAGGAATAAAAAAAAGAAAAACTATCGCAAACGATGTTGCGTACTCCATACTATTAGTCAAATTCTTTTAATCAAAGCAAAGTTACCTTGTCCATGATATTGCCAACCAAATTTTACAGAGATAATAATGGCCTTCATTTTCCATGCTTTTACAGTAAAAGGGTTCATTTCTGGCCTGAACGTAATTACCGTAAAGTTATAGCCGACTAATTTGTGTTAATAATAATTAAGTTATAGTGATTAGTGTAGCAAAGGATTTCGGCTTCCTTTTTTTAGCTCCTGTCACCTATGCTAATTCCTGTGATTTATATTGGTAGATATGAACCATTTTATTTCTTTAGAGCTAATAAAACAAGTAGTTTCCTTTAGTTGGAGAATGGCTCGGCATATATCATTCTGATGGGACTGAAGCCACAACCATAATTTTTTCTTGAAACTTTTCTGTTCAGGTTAATGTAACAAGTATCCCTAATCAAAGAGAATAGACCAGTGGTGGGCAACTGAGTTGATAAGGAGGGCCACAAGTGCGGCCCTCGGCATCACTAAAGGGCCACACATAACATCGATCTAGACCACCGTCAACATATCTTAGCAGGCGGTGGACCAGATCCCGACAGGCAGTCAAAACCAGAGCAACCACCCCTGCCCCTGTCATATGTAGACCATTTTTACTGATGGTAACCGCCAAGGTAACCGCCAAAGGTGATTAGGAAAACTGGGTCAGCATGTGACCACTTCCCAGGTGAGTCGCTATGCCACATGTGGAAGACCAAGGGGGGTCGCCGGGCCGCAGGTTGGGCACCTAGGGAATAGACACTTAACCTCCCTAGCACACTGCTGAGGTGCAGATTTCTGTACCAAAAGCGCACCATAGACTTTAATGGAATTTTTGGTTCTAGGCCTGTAACTTCCCAAAATTTGTCTGAACAAGGGTCTAGTAGACATCCTGAATATAATAATGTTTGAAACACACAATTATGTAAAAAAAAATTACATTAAAAAAAGAAATCAATAAAAAATCATTTGAATGATAAAATCTCAAAAATACTTATTTTGTATGAAGGATTTCAAAACAGTATGTATTTATGTTTGTATTTTGTTTATAATAAAAATTTTTATTCAATTGGAAATGTGTTTTGTGTTTTTTTTTTACTTTGAATTGTATTGGATACAGTTATCAATGTATCCAGTGCAATTCGCTTTGGCACCTTCTCTCCCCTGGTGTGATGGATCTGGTGACATCACATCAGGGAAGAGAGGGTTAAATGCAAAGGGGCACATCTGGGGAATCCCACTGAAAACTATTTTCTCCACAGAAAACTGTTTTTGTGTGATTTACTTCACTCCACAGGTGGAGGGATCCGCTCTCCTGCAGCAGCTACCTCTTTAGATCATAGCTGCCGTAGCAGCACGGAATGGTAAACTGCACTGCCTGGGCTCCGATCTTCGCTGGACGGCTCCATCTTGTCCAGTGCAGTACTGACAGGACAGTGCTCGATGAGATGGGGCCATCAGGAATGGCAGAGGGGTTAAGTTATCCTATTTTGTATATTGTCCATTGCACATAATGTGTAGTGTCGTATTATTGCCCCAACAAGAGATAGTCTCCTTTAAGGCCACAGACCATAATCCCCCAGGGCGGTCCAGGAGGGAGGGCCCCGCCCTCAGAGGGCCACTCAGTGGGGAAGAGTCGGAAGGGGTCAGGGCAACTCGGCACACTATCCACTCCAAGACTCAGTACGTGTCTCAGTCTAGTCAGGCATGCGGACAGCTAAATAGCAGGCATTAGGTTCCTAAACCCCAATTGTGAACAATCAACATTTCAGCCCACACCTGCCAGTGCCAGGGTTCCAGTGGGGTGGCATTCCACCCCAGTCTGTGGAGCATCCCTGCATTCCAGTGGAGATACCCTTTGGACTGCCCCCCTGCAACACTGCAGTGTCTCATGTTCGGACAAGCAAGTTCCTACTCGGGCTTCAGTCCTTTGGCTGGGCCAGGAACGTACCATTGCCATAAGACTCACTAGGAAAAAACCCCTTTGTGCTCACATTGTGTTTTCTAACACAATGTTGGGTCTTATAAAGTTGTATTTGTTGTCGGCAAGACCCTGCTGGGGCCTCGTTTCGAATAAAGCCTGTCCCAGTTAAG
The DNA here is from genome assembly GCA_036250615.1 of Ptychadena robeensis. Classification (NCBI taxonomy): domain Eukaryota; kingdom Metazoa; phylum Chordata; class Amphibia; order Anura; family Ptychadenidae; genus Ptychadena; species Ptychadena robeensis. The sequence continues at coordinate 117,408,043 of CM070037.1, read as the reverse complement.
CCGACCTCCTGTCATTAGTTGATCCATGAACCTTACAGATGAATTTCATCATTCGTTGATTATGTTACACTTCTATGTGAAAGAATTTTGTAGTAAGTTTGGACTTCTACTTTTTATTGCTGATTGACAATGTGAAATATACCGTATTTTTCCCCTCATAAGATGCATCTCCCCCAAATTAAAGTGGGAAAGTGCGTGTGTCTCTTGAGGCCAATGCATCCTCCCTTCCTTCCTCAGCCAAGCTCAGTGCAGCCAAGCACTCAGGAGGAAGATCTGCCCACAGGAGGGTCTTCCTTCTGGTTCTCCCCCTACTCTTGGCCGGGGAGGAATCCACCTGACAGGTTTTGTTTTTTCAGCCTAATGATGGCTTGCTTCACTGATAGTGACAGTTCTTTGGATCTCATCTTGAGAGTTGACAGCAACAGATTCCAAATGCAAATAGCACACTTGAAATGAGCTGCATATTAAAATTGGGATAATGAGGGAATATCACACACCTAGCCATGGAATATCTGAGAATCCAATTGTCCCATTACATGTGGGAGGTACATATGCAACCTGTTGTATATATATTTATATAATATATATAATAATTTTATTTTAATGCAACTGATATACTTCATCTTTTTAGCCTACGAAGGCCAATCACTATGCCACCAGCTCAGCTTGCGGATTGTTAGCTAGTGGTATAGTTTCAAGATTACTGTGTCCAAGATGACATTTCCAGGTGTGAAAACAATTGAAATATTTTCTTAAAGTGTTAACCACCATCTTATGAAGTTCATTTACGGCTTTTTATTTAGCTCGTATGTGACTTCCTTTTCGGGTAAAGCAGTGGTTACATTTAAACTGTACAGTCCTTTGCTTGGTGAGCTTCTTCACCGACAGGAGGTTACAAAGTACATATCTGACGAGAGGGTTCAATCTGAAGTGAAAGGCATACTCAATATTGAAGCATCTTCTAACACCTTTTTTTTATCACTCCAGACCTTTTATTTTCTTGTCTCTGCTCATTCCAGCTTACCAGATTCTGCTACAGTTGTGTTCAAAATTATTCAACCCCCACTGAAATTGAGTGTTTTGGCCATTTTGACATTGATTGTGATCATTTCAGTCATCTTGTTTACAATGAAATGAAAGAGGCGCTTGTAAGTCAGACAAATCTAACATAACATTAATAATAAAATAACCACAAATGTCTTTTCTGTGTCACATCATTATCAGTTTTATTCAACCCCCAGTGACATTCATTCTTAGTACTTAGTAAAACATCCTTTTCCAGTTATAACGGCTTTTAAACGTGAAGCATAGCGTGACACAAGTGTCTTGCCGAGATCTACGGGTATCTTAGCCCATTCTTCATGTGCAAAGAGCAGTGCGGGTGTTCGACCCGCTCCGTTCGCCAGTGAGAAGATGATCTCTATTCTTCCCCCGGCAGGATCACAACCTGTGTGATTGTGCCGGAGGAAGAATCTTTTCACTAGAAGACTGGGCATAAAGCCGGTCTCCTAGTGAAAAAACCGGGTCGGAGCAGGAAGTGACGTCAGTGACGTCACATCCGGCTCACGGAACCAGGAACTATGCGTTCCAGTATGCGTTCAAGGGACCAGATGTGACGTCACTGACGTCACATTCGGTTTTTCCGATTCAAATTTGAATGTGTCCGCGAACAGGCGGACGGCGGAAGTCTTTAGAAGTCCGACCCGCCCGTTCGCAGACAGTCCTGGCCGATGTTCGGCCATCACTACTGGTGACTGCAATGGCCACTCCAAAATGTTCCAGCCTTTACTCTGCAACCATGCTCTAGTGGACTTGGAGGTATGTTTGGGATCATTGTCCTGGTGAAAGGTCCAACGTCTCCCAAGCCTGTGACAGACTGCATCACATTTCCTTCCAATATCTCCTGGTACTAAGAATGAATGTCACTTGGGGGTTGAATAAAACTGATAATGATGTGATCACAGAAAAGACATTTGTGGTTATTTCATTATTAATGTTATATTATATTTGTCTGACTTACAAGTGCCTCGCTGATTTAATTGTAACAAGATGACTGAAATGATCAACATCAATGTAAAAATGGCCAAAACACTCAATTTCAGTGATGTTGAATAATTTTGAACACAACTGTATTTGACATTAGGAGAGGTGTCTTTTTTTATTATTATTTAAATATACTTTATTGATTTTTTTTCAAATACAATAAACAAAAAACACAATAAAGCCAAGCGGCACGATGAATAAGTGAAGAAGAAATAAGCTTAGCTGCATGCTCACAGCCACGGGTATCGAAATCAGCAACAAAATACAATTCAATAACAGAAAATCATTTGAACAAAACAATTATCGAACCATGTCCACTGTAAAGTCCTCAGCTGTCCCATGTACCACCTGCTGGTGGCGCTGTGCTAGTGCTTCAATCTGTCCAGGTACTGTGGAGGCAACCCCCCCCCCCCAGGGTCGAACACAAAAGCGTCCATAGGCGCAGACTTTGGGTGTAGCGGAATAACTGGAGCGGACTCCGGGTTAAGCGGGAACAGCGGAGCGGACTCGGGGTGCAGCGGGATCCATGCGGAGCTCCGCTGATCCACATTATTGTCTACAGAGTATTGTAAAATGCCTACCGCACCAACTGTTTCCACTGCATTAAGCCGGTCCACCGGCCGAGAGGACAGTGGAGGTTGACGTCTTGTCCGGCAGACCATCTGAAAGCCATGGAATGGACATGTTTATGGCTCGGCTGCGTCAAAATCCCCGCCAAGGTATGCAAGGTAATACAGGGGGTATCGAAGCAGCCCTTAACGCCGTGGAAACCTAGCCTTACAGAGTTGGTGGATTGGAACACAGAATAATACCATTAGCTGGACGAGATTAAATTAGCATATCCATGTGAGCAGCCCTCAACATCGTGGAAACCTAGTCTTACACTTTTCCACTCCATTCACTATAGTGTTACACCTTTTCTTACAAGATATTAAAGTTTACAGAGTATGTCTGCATTCCCAATCAGATATTCACAGCTAGCACACATGGAAGTAGAGATATCTGACAGGGAGAAGATAGTCTACCTTACAAATAATTTATTTAGAATTGCACATGCCAGTTATTCTTATCATTAAGTTGGCTGCCAGGGTTAGTACAGAATATTTTGACACTTTGAAAATGTATTTATATATTCTGATAATAATTGGATACACAAAACCCCCCTATACGTCATACCCTCCAATAGGTGACTTTGATTCTGACTTTTATGTGATACATATTGTGACATTTCAAATAATGTCTCTCCAAGCAGTCTTCAAACCAACAATTAGCAAACGTATAGTGACTTCATTTACTGCTTCTCTTTTATGTTGGTGTGAAAGCTGATGTGTTATTTTGTTCCGGCTTTGTAAAGTAATAATAATGTTTACCAAGCGCGACTATAGCACTTGTCAGGCGTTCCATTTATTAGAAAGAGGACTTTAATCGTAAGCAATTATGTAATTAGCTGGATGCAATAAGTGTGTTATGCTATACAGAGTGAAAATGTAAAAGACAGCAAAGATGCACTTTACAGACTGACATTTAAAAAGACACGGGTGAGCGAGGTAGTAGAAGATTTAAAATCTGCCACAGTCTAAATGCGAGGAATAAAAAGCTGTCTATGTGATCCATTAAGATGCATAGCATTTTGGAAATGCAGTCTTATTTAGAGGTTAGACAAGTCCTAAACAATAACCCTTCTAGTTGTAGAAGCCCACTTCTGACTATATTTGGCATATATACAATCATAAAAATCAAATATAATCAGGGGTGTAAAACTCCAGTCCTTGGGCCATATGTGGCCCCCAGTGTAATAATATTTGATTGTGAGATTGTTTGTTATATTTGATTTAAAGAAGTAAACGCCAAAGATGTGTGTTTTACTTGACATTTGATAGTGTAGTAGTAGGGGATCGCAAGGTGGGGGTAGCAACCCCCAGGAGTAGTGTTGATCAAGAATATCCAAAATTATCTTTGATCATTGCGATGAATAAGCATTTGTGCAGGACATTTAAAAAGATAACTTCCCTGTTACATGTTGCCTATTACACATCACCACCATCATAAGCGACGCATGCAATTGGCACACCTATGGCGAGTCGGCCATTACAGGCTCTTCGTCTGGCCTTATAAAATTTAAGAAGCCAATGCGACCTATGAGTCAAAAAGTTTGCCCACCCCTAGTATAGATACCTGCTAAAGTTTCTGCCCAGCACACTCGTCTGGCACTAAGGCCATTCTCCTGGCACTGGACTTTTGGCTTACCTGAGGGAATATAAAGTGCAGACTCCATGGCCCACCCTGTCTACTTTTCTGGAACATGATGTACAGTGGCATGCAAAAGTATTCAGAACTTTTCCACATTTTGTCACATTACAGCCACAAACATGAATACATTTTATTGGAATTCCATGTGAAAGACCAATACAAAGTGGTGACATGTGAGAAGTGAAACAAAAATCATACATGATTCCAAACAAATAAACAACTGCAAAGTGGGGTGTGCGTAATTATTCAGCCCCCTTTGGTGCAGTCAGTTGCCCATAGACATTGCCTGACGAGTGCTAATGACTAAATAGAGTGCACCTGTGTGTCATCTAATGTCAGTACAAATACAGCTACTCTGTGACGGACTCAGAGGTTGTCTAAGAGAATATTGGTAGTAACAACACCATGAAGTCCAAAGAACACACCAGACAGCTCAGGGATAAAGTTATTGAGAAA
>CM070037.1:117374988-117393512 GCA_036250615.1 Ptychadena robeensis | reverse complement strand
GGGGGGGGGGCTGGCATGGTGGTGATGGATTTATTATTAGGAATAAGTCTTCTGCACATATTTTTTTATACAGTCAGTAGAAAATATTTAGTTTTAAACTATGACTAAGGCCCGGGGGCCGGATCCGGACCATTTAGCATTATTTTCCGGCCCTTTATTGCACCTGTTCTCTGCCATAAGGGCACAGAGCCTAGAGGTGTCCAAACATTGCTTTGGGAACGATGCAGTGACATGATCATCACACTGTGGTTGCAACTTCATGGTGACATTGATAGAGATGGTCGAATTTTTCGACTTGCTAACTTTGTTAGCTGATTGCAGAGCCCCTGAACATGGTTTCATCACCAAAATTGTTGGAGATATAGAAAAGGGCTGTGAGAACATTTGAAAAAAAAAATTCTTTGCTCTAGCACGTGTAGTTTTTGCATAAATTAAATTACAAAATAAAGTTGAAATTCCAATTTTCTAAATTTTGACTTGAATTTGAACTTCATTTGTGCAATAACTATTTGTGTTAAGCTAGCCATACACGTGTCGGATTCCATGTCCGCTCGATCACCCATCCGATCGATTCCGGCGATCTCAGCGGGACTCGGAGCTCCGATCGAGCGGCCAATTAAGTGATCCGATCGCTGCATACCACCTTGTCCAGCTGATTCCGGGACGGATCCGTGTCCGATTGTCCACCTCACAAATGGCAACTCCCCCTGATTTGTGCAGAATCAATCTGATGGAACCAACATGTTGGTTCTCTGTCGGATCCGATTCTGAGCCCCGGAACGGACGGACCTGATCGATCGGACAAGGTGGGCTGCACGCGATTCCGGCACGATCGTTTGGCGTGCACGCGCCCGGAATCGATCGGACCGGAATCAGACAGGAATCTGACCCGTGTATGGGGGCCTTTAGAGACACACTTTCTTTTTTGGAGTATACCCCCAACCCTTCTGTACATCTCCAGCATGTTTGGTGTTGATACCATGTTCAGGGGCTTTGCAATTAAGTTGAAATCGGAAAAAAAAATTCGACCATCTCTAGGTGACAACAGGCAGTCTCCAGGAACTATCTCTTCTCAATACAATGGATGAATGGAAATGTATAAAGATAACCTCACTACTGTCACATATCACCCATTACACATCACGGTCATCATTAGTGAGGCCAATGATGCATAGAATTGGCACACTTATGGCTATTGGTCTACGGTCTTTTCTTTTTTTTTCGTAAATCGACAATTTTGAGTTGAGCAAAGCCCCTGAGCATGGTATCATCACCTGGTGGAGATGTCGAGAAGGGTTGGGGGTATGCAACAAAAAAATAGTATTGCTTGCTCTAACACAAATAGTTTTTGCCTAAATGAAGTTCAAAGTCAAAATTTCTACTTTAATTTTGAACTTAATTTATGCAAAAACTACACATGCTAGAGCAAAATGTTTTTTTTCCAATGTTCCCCCAACCCTTCTCTTCATCTCCAGCAATTTTGGTGATGATACCATGTTCAGGGGCTTTACAATCAGCTCACAAAGTCAGCTCATCGAAAAATTTGACCATCTCTAATGGCCAGAATAGTTTACATCAGGGTTTAATCCCTTAAGCTATTTACTTACACTGAAAGCAGAAGCATTTTAAGGACATCACCCCACGTAATCTGATGGACAAGTCTAAAGCCCCCCATACACCACATAAAATTACCATGCAATTTCTGTACAACCAACTTTTCTTCTACCAAAACCATGTAATATGAGGACCTTTCTACACCTTCCAATCACTATGTATTCTATCAGGAAGGACACTATACTACATAGTTGTTGGTAGGTCTCATGGAAATTGTGTGTAGTGATCTTAAGTTTGGCAAATGTCAAGAGAAAAGCACTTGCCTGATACAGCAAGTCAGAGCTCTCGTTCCAGAATGCTAATTTCCTGGAAGTGATGGCCCCTGTTTAAATCAGGGAACCAGAAGTGACTACACATCCTGAACCTGGACCGCATAGTTCCTGGTTACAATTGACGGATGTGACGTCCCTTCTGGTTTTCGGAGCTGGTATTTTACTGGAAGATCAGGTTCTTTTCTCGGTCTTCAGTGAAAAGATTCTTCCTCCGGCTGGATCTTATTGCTCCTGATCCTGAGGAAGAATAGTGAGCCCCTTCTCGCCTGCAAATGGGGCGGGTCGAACATCCGTACTGCTTGCCGGCTAGAGTGCGAACATCCACATCCGTCTTGCGGACAGTTCAGCCATCACCATTCCCTGGCAGTCATTTCATTGAGTTTCTTACACTATTAACCACAAAAAATTGTAAGGAAAGACGTGAAATATGCAATGGGTCGAGTGGGGAATTAAATTGCCACAATCCCCTTAATTTTATTGAATATACACACAGAACAGTCCTAAAGCGTCTTTGCGGTGGCTAGCCTCTGAGGATCTTAGGCAAATGGATGGGCATATAGACAGGCAATTGGGCATAACATTAGTGAGTATAAAAGACCAATTCTATGGTTAACATAAGTAGCATAAAAAACGGAGCAGCCAAGGCCCCTAATTCCAACACATAGAGGGGGGCATTAGAAAAACTTCTCACAATCCCCATATAGTATAAATAGATATATATAGAATCGATTAATAACAAAGTGAGATCATAAATATTGCAAAACATCAATATGACGTATATGGTTTCATTCCCCCGATGCGTTTCGGCCTCCTGTCCCATCAGCCTCCTCAGGAGAGATTACTCCACGTTGTGACATGTATCGCACAAGTGTGCTTCCAACTCACTAAGGACTTGTTTCCATTATACGTCGGGACCTCCTCCGCTAAGCGTATTGCTTGTTGGGGATCCCAACGTAGCACACAGACTTTGCCTACGTTGAGTGTTGCATTGGTGGAGTGGCTTGGCGCAGTGAAGACACAGCATCCGCCGAGCAGGTAAGTCTATGTGCTACATCGGGATTCCCGCCAAGCAATACGCTTAGCGGAGGGGGTCCCAACGTATAATGGAAACATAGTCTTAATCTTAATCTAAACAATTGTGAGACAGGTTTCATTAGAAAGAAATACATTATGGTTAATGTGCCCTTATAATAGTCTCAACTAACCCATTCAAGTTTGACAAAATAACCCCATGGAGGGGAAATGGAGAGGAAAATCCAAACAGGAGAGGGGCAGGGAAAACATAACCACTCCCCTATCCCATCCCACCCCACCTGGAGCTCACCACACAGTTGCTACATATTGATGAATTCCCCCACCCTTATGTAATTCTAATATATAAGATCAAGGCGGGAATGTGGGGCGGGAAACCGATGCTGCCTCCTTAACATGGAGGTCAATGTCGCAGCCCCCGCCTCTTTGGTCAACCTGCAACTCGCTGCAGGCTTGCCGAGGATAGGTGAGTATGCCTGCAACCAGCTTGTGGTGAGTTTGTTTTCTAAACAGACTTATCCCCAACTGACTTTGGGCAAACCACCAGATTTCCAGAAAGCGAGCCTGCAGCTGGCAGACCCAAAGCTCTAACAGAGTCACTTAAAACATTTTAAATCTCAATTCAAAATGTGTTGCAACACAATCTCAGTGATGTGTTTCAAAACAAATGGAACTCTGTTCTTTTGTCTAATGGTGAAGGGATGTTAGGCAATATGAGACCATAATCTTTGGCGCCGTCTCCTCTAGTTAATGGTGTGGACATTTCACAATGTATATTGCAAAATCAGTTTGGTGTATTGAATGCCATCTTCCTGAGTTTTTTGCTTCATCATAAGTGATGAGCGAGCACCAAAGTGTTCAGGGTTTGGGTGTTGGGTGTTGGGGTCCTAACACATCGCGATGTTTGTGTGTTCTACCGAGCACCCAAGTACAATGTAAGTCAATGGGAGGCAACCAGGCACCCCCTGCTATATAGGGTCAACCAATCACTAATGTCAGCACCTAACATGGCTACTGGCATTACATACAGTAAGGGCAGTACTCATCTGACCCTTGATTGCCGGTCTACAACCCGCAGAATGTGCGGGGTGCAGACCTGAGCATAGACACAAACATGACGAGGTGCTCGTCCGAGTAGCGCCGAGCATAGCAATGCTCGAGCCGAACACGTATTTGGGCGAGCATGCTCACTCATCACTATTCATCATCTGAAGATAAAGCACACCTACAGTCAAAAAAATGAAGAGACTCTTCTAAGGAAAGAAAAAAAGGACACCCCCAGTTTCCTGCTGTTCTTATGGAAGAGGGACTCTCCTTCGCAACAATAACCACCTTCCATCCCATCCTCTCTTCCTTACAGACAAACATGTCACCGTGAATAGTGATTACACATTTTTGTTACTTGGCCCCGAGCTATAGATATAACCCAAACATAGTTAAACGGGAAGAGAGATTTTATAAAGGAAACAACTTTATTAAATTACACATGTAATGAAGCATACATAGATAAAAAGATACACAATCCATAGGAATGAGAACCTCACACAAGTTCAAGGTCCTTCAATGCTAGATGTTCATCAAACAGCTTGAGTCCACCCTCCAGTCACAACTAAGTAAATACAATTCAGTATGGAATTCTTGTTGACAAAGGATCAATTAGGGGAGACCGCTAGGAGAATACCCAGCTGTTCCATAGGTGTCTGCCCTTCAGTCATTACCAGTGACCCCTCAACCTGTGGCCCCTCAACACGACCTCATCAGGAGGGGGTGGTAGGTGGGGTCACTGTTGAGAGTTTGTTAACGATAGGTAAGTAAAAACAATGTGTTTAGTGACATATCACTACATGCTGAAACATTCAAAGTAGTTTGATAAACAAAGTACCACAATACAAGGTTATCACGTAAATCAAAAAAACATTTCCCTCAATGGGTAATACTGGGCTCCATAGTTATTGGAGGTGACGTATCCTGTGGTTTTACATACAGTATCCTAGTGTATCCTATTATCCTACTATCCTAGTGAGGGCGTTGGCGATGTGTACAGGGGATGAGGGAGGGTGGGGAAAACAAGAATAGTACAATGTACTCTGCATTTTAAATGGCTTGGTAAGGTAGACTAGGGTGGTTAAGCTCTAAAGTCAAAGGTCCACTCTATATACCATATTTCTCAGACTATAAGACGCAGTGCCATTCTCTTATGTTTTGAATTCGCGACCACCCATGGCTCCCCACCAGCATCCTCACCTACCAGAGCCCTGCTGATATAAGCAATACAGCAGAGAGATATAGATAAAAGATGCCAGCCGGCATCTCTCCCATCTAGGTCTGCATGAGAGTGAGCTGCGCTCATGCAACACAGCTTGAAGAAGAGACATTCCAGCAGCTTCCCCCGCAGTCCCTTCTCTTCCCAGTGTGTGGGGAAGATGACGATGTGCCATAAAGTTTGCTGTGTCTCTAGTGACACCTTGTGGCTGAAGTTTGGTACTGCAGTGGATTTTTCCCCCAATGTATTTGAACACTTCAAATATTTTTCTATGGTTTTCATGCTCTAAAGACTGGTCGCGTCTTATGGTCCGAAAAATACAGTACATATATCTTAATTATGCTGTATTCCAATACATGTGTTTACTACACTGGCTCTCTATTAGTTGTTTCCTTATTCCGATGTAGAAATTCTGACCTCAAGCTAAACTCCTCTGCACCTAACACCCCAACATGATTATAGTAATGTTTTCCTTTCATTCTTTTATTTTCTACTGACACTTTTATCAGCATACAGCAGCCTGTTGGAAATAAACCATTAAACAACAGCCTGCATAGCCAGGGAACACGGTAGCTATACATAGAGCTCCGTGTCCCAGTTTATTCAGGAAAGATTACAACAATCTAGCTTCTGGTAATGTTTAATTTAGAACTTCTAACTGCAGATGAACTAGAATATGGAAGCTGCTCTGCGGCCAGATATAAAAACACAAATTAGTACGCTGATGTATTTATGTAAAAATGATATCAGTATGCAAAGGTTTACATAGAACTAGTGCAACAAATTTCATTGACATGAATATTTGAATATTTCTATACACAGCAGGTTTCTTTGAAGGGTGGTGTGAAGGGGGAAAATGTTATTACTTAGCGCACCTACATATGCTTCAGGGCTCATTCACACAATCTGCACTGTATTGTATGCTGGCAATACACACCTTATGCCAGTGGTGGGCAACTGAGTTGATATGGAGGGCCGCAACTTTCAATCTATACTGACTTGTCAAAGATTGTTTTTGATAAAAAATTTTACAACATGCATAGAAAGAAGACATTGCTTTTCATTTTTAAATACCAAAATGTGTAACATTATTCATCAAGCATTACGTACAACACTGTAATATTGTAATGCACAAAGCCAGTCAGCGTCCGGAGCGAAGAAGAGTCAGCTTGGGATTAGTGGACAGGGGAATTCCTATGACCTATGCATTAACACAGTGGTGGGCAACTGAGTTGATATGTAGTGTTGAGCTCGAATATTCGATTTTCGAATATTTAGCTCGAATATCGCTATTTTGCCATTTCGCGAATATTCGCGAATATATCATCGGATATCCGACGCGATCGCGATTTTTCGCGATTTAGTGCGCTTTTATAATCGCGATCCATTGCAATGAATGGGATCGCGATTATATAATCGCAATGTGATTTTTTAAAACGGAAATGATGGATATTCTCCCAGTCGAATATCCGAGCACCATTGACTTGCATGCATTGCGCATATTGGATCGCAATTGCGCTCTCTCGGATCATCGCAATTTCGGATTCCGCCATTCTCCATTGACTTCAATGTATTGCGCATATTTGGTCGCATTGCGCTTTCTCGGATAATCGCGATTTCGGATTCCGCAATTCTCCATTGACTTCAATGTATTGCGCATATTGGATCGCAATTGCGATTTGTAGATTGCAATTCATGTCCACAAGTGAGGATATTCGAGATAACGAATATGGAATCGAATATTAAGGCGGATATTCGCGAAATTACGCGAATTCGAATATTGCCTAGTCGCTCATCACTATTGATATGGAGGGCCACAAGTGCGGCCCTCGGCATCACTGAAGAGCCGCACATAACATTTTCAATCTATACAGACTGGCCTGTAGCATTTGGAATGCAATGGAGTAAGCGGAAGGCCCACATGACTGGGATTAGAGGTGACAGAAGTGTCAGAGGGTCAGGGAGAGGTAACAACAATATTTGATGTTGTGAGTAAAGGGGAAAGGAGTGGATTGGTGGAAAGGGGGCAAGGTGAAGGTGGGGCCCATCAAGTGGAGTTAAGGTGTAGCTAGGGAATAGGGGTCGTAGGTTAAGCCAGTAAAGGAAAATCTCCCCCCGCCCGCCCCGCCCCGGCCTCGTGTGTTATCGGTCACGGGGTTTATGGTGTGTTGTGTGGGGGGGGATGGTGTGGTGTCCCGGTGGGGAGAGGAGGTTTCGGCGGTGGTGTTATGTTGTTACTTGGTGGTGTTTTAATTGGATTGAGTGTGCAGATGTCGTATGCGGTTGGTCCGGGTTCTGGGTCTTTGAATGGTTACCAGTTCAAGCTAATGTTGGGTGGGAACCATCGTTGTGGTGGTATATGCTCCGGGTAGGTCAGAGTGTGATGCTGACCAGCTGGTGGCGGTCTCAGTGGGCGCTGTGGCGGTCCTAGTTGTTCCTCAGGTCGGTGGTGCGTGTGAGGGCCTACAAACTAGCTGCAGGCAGGTCCTGGTGACCTGGAATGATGTGGTAGTTATTATTGATGATGATGATGATGGGGACCTTTGAAGTACCTCAGAACCAGGGTATTACACTGAATTGTGTTGATAATTGATGATGATGATTGTTTGTTGTTATGTATAATAAAAGGCCACTATGGCCCGTTAATCCCTCCTGTGTGGTCCGTGTTTTATATAGAAGGGGGGGGGGGGGGAGATTGGAGACAAGGTAAGACCAGGCAGGTCCTATAAACTGTATATCCAAGTCATGACTTGTGGGGCAGCAGTTATTTTTTATCATGACAGAATGTACGGCAGGCCAGAGCTAGGAGACATTATTTTTTAATTTGTTAATCACAAACTTGATTTAAAGTGATACTTCAAGCATGATTCCCTCATGCTTGAAGTATCATTTAATCAGTTTTTTGTAGTATGGTATGCTCAGTTTGTTGTCCCATCCTGGGAGTGCCAGAATTATTGGCAAGTGGTTTTTTAGTGAATATTTTTTATTGAACACAAACTGTTCTCAATGACCCAAAAAACTCATGTATTATCCAAGTCTGAATATTTTTGGAAGTAGTTTTTAGTTTGTTTTTAGGTTTTAGGGCTATTTTTAGGGTGGGGGTGGATATCTGTGTGTGCAGGTGACTATTACTGTGCATAATTATTAGGCAACTTAACAAAACTATTTATACTCATTTCAATTATTTATTTTTACCAGTGAACAATATAACATCTCAACATTTCACAATATACATTCAAAAACAAAACCAACCAATCAGTGACAATATAGTCAGCCTTTCTTTGCAAGTACACTCAAAAGCCTGCCATCCATGGATTCCTGGTCATGTTTTGTCTGTTCAACCATCACATTGCGGGCACACAACCACAGACCTCCCAGACCTGTTCAGAAGGTGTACTGATTTTCCCTCCTTGTAATCACACTTTGAGGATGGACCACAGGTTCTCAATGGGGTTCTCAATGGGGTCAGATCAGTAACATGTCATTAGTTTTTCTTCTTTATAACGCCTTTCTTGCAATCCACGCTGTGAGTACTGTGGACGCATGTGATGAGCTATGTCTGCATAAAATCATGTTTTTCTTGAAGATGCAGCCTTCTTCCTGCCACTGCTTGAAAGAAGGTGTCTCAGAAACTGGCGTGGGCGACACTGGGCGTTAAGCGTGACTCCATCCTCAACCCGAAAGGCCCCACAAGCTCATCTTTGATGAACCAGCCCACACCAGACTCCACCTCCACTGGCTGGCGTCTGAGTCGGACTGGAGCTCCTGCCTCTTTACCCATCCGCCTACGTGCCCATCACTCTGTTGCTGGCCCATCTAAGACCACTGTCAATTTCATCGAGTCCATAAAACCGTATAAAATACAGTCTTGAGATTTGCTTGGCCGTCTTGAACAGGTTCCGCTTGTGTTCTGTTTCCTTGGTGTCTCTTCAACCCTTTTCTGTCTCTGAGTATTGCACACCTTGTGCTTTTTGGGCACTCGCAGTGATGTTGCAGCAGCTCTGAAATATGGCCAAACTGATGGCAAGTGGCATCTTGGCAGCTGCACGCTTAACTTTTCTCAGTTATTTTGCGCCTTTGTTGTTCCACATGCTTCTTGCGACCCTGTTGACTATTTTGAATGAAACGCTTGATTGTTCGATGATCACGCTTCAGAAGCTTTGCAATTTTAAGAGTGCTGCATCCCTCTGCAAGATATCTCACTATTTTTGACTTTTCTAAGCCTGTCAAGTCCTTCTTTTGACCCATTTTGCCAAAGGAAAGGAAGTTGCCCAATAATTATGCACACCTAATATAGGGTGTTGATGTCATTAGACCACACCCCTTCTCATTACAGAGATGCACATCACCTAATATGCTTAATTGGTAGTAGGCTTTCGAGCCTATACAGATTGGAGTAAGACAACATGCATAAAGAGGTCACTGACCCTGAGGATCCTGGTTGGCGCACCCGATTTGTGGCCAACTGATCAGCAGGAACATGCACAGTGGTTGGTCGGCCCAAAAAAATGTTTTGATGTCCATAGGTTAGACCAGTGGTTCCTAAACTTTCCTTGCAGGCCCCCTTTTTCTATTTGGCAACATTACCGAGCCCCCTCCCCATTGAAATACAGGTTCAGAATGAGGGCTGGAGCCCTCCTGGAACACCTTTGTGCCCTCCCAGGGGGCCCGCCCCCCAGTTTGGGAACCAATGGGTTAGACACCGGTTCACTTAAAGTTTAAATATAGAAAGAAAGGTATGAAACGCTATTGCGAACCTACTACATACATGAAGAATGACTTGACTGTTGCGGTAAACAAATGGCTTTAATATTTTTTTTTAACTCAAAGGAATATGTTGTTCAATAAAGTCCATATTGACATTTGTCCATGGTCAGTAAATAATCAAAACTGAAGTATGCATTGAGTCAGGAAACTAATTTTTTCTATAGAAAGAGTTACTCCAGGCAGCTTCTACATTATCTTTAAAGCTTTTGACTTAAGAATTTATAGACGTTGAGAAGACAAAACTCGGAAGAACGCTTTCATCCAGGTAGAGCTATTCAAATATGAGAGCTTTATAATGCACTCTACCCTGTGAATGCTATTCAGTTTTCAAAGAGTTGGGAGATTCAGATGTTTTGATATCTTTAGTGCCGACATCTCTTATCTTTATTCAGAAACTATCCGCCATACATGAATTAAAGAACGATTCGCACAGCAAATTCCAAAATCCAATTTTTCTGTAGAACTATATTGAAATGTATTGTTTGTTACAACCTAGAACTTTCATATGTATTCACATGAGGCTTTCTAATGTTTTCCTTCTAACGTCCATAAGTGTAACATTAGATTTCAAGGATTTTATGAGTAGGTTTAAGAACAGGTGGACATTGCATATCTATATATTTTTACATTACTGCTTCAAGCAAATTTCAAATAAAACATATAACCAGGGGTGCACATAACTTTTTTAGTGAGCTCCTCAGATGAGTACCAGAAGATGGTGTTTGGTACTAGAGATGGTCGAATTTTTCGACTTGCTAATTTTGTGAGCTTATTGCAAAGCCCCTGAACATGGTATCCTCACCAAAATTGCTGGAGATGTAGAAAAGGGTTGGGGAACATTTGAAAAAAAAAAGGTTTGCTCTAGCACATGGAGTTTTTGCATAAATTAAGTTCAAATTTAAAGTCGAAATTCCGATTTTCGAAATTTCTACTTGACTTTGAACTTCATTTGTGAAAAAACCATTTGTGATAGAGACATACTTTCTTTTTTGGAGTATACCCCCAACACTTCTCTACATCTCTAGCAAGTTTGGTGATGATACCATACTCAGGGGCTTTGCAATTAAGTCGAAACCGGCGAAATGGTCGAATTTTTGAGAAAAAATTCGACCATCTCTATTTGGTACTCACACCATATGTATGTGGTCTTCCTCACTGCCTCCCTCACTGTCCTCTGCGTCAGCCTCCTGCATGGTAGGTTCTGCTGCAGATGGACCTCCCGGTTCCTGATTGATCCTCCGATTAGCTATCTCCATCCACAGGTCACAGCTGGCTTTGGGTCCCATGTAACTCTCACAGTACAACACGTTTGAACCCCCCAGATCTCAGTATATATCTCAGTATCATATCTCAGTAGTGCAACTTGTCAGATTTTACCCTACATGTGCCTACTCTGATCTTCGTCCCCCTGATCTCCAACACCCTTATAAGTCCAATAAAATGTTTTAATTAGTAATTTACATTCCCAATTTGACACCCCTTACTGCAACCTTTTATAGTTATTAAAGTTTATCCAAGTGACATAAATTGTATACGTTTAACAATATAGCTGTGATGTCAACTCAATCTGCAGTATCAGTTTCAGCCACCGGGTGTCACTAGAGAGCACTTGTCATCAGCGCACAACACAAGCACGTTCCTTCTCATCAGAGAGGAGGGGGAAATCTCTGTGAAGCTCTTCTCCTGTAGTCTGCAGATGGACTTAGGAAGCAAAAGAAAGGTACGCAGAGCTAGGTTTTAGATGATTTTGCTTAGCAGTGTACTGCTTATGTGCACCCCTGCATATAAACATTACTCACCTTCATCAGGTCTTTACCCAGGGACAGCGACTCCTAAAATAAAAAATTATAAATACTTACCTTTCCTGGCTGCTCGCTCCCACACCGCCATGCCTGGAGTGTCTAGTCCTCCAGGCTTCAAGATGAAGTTATTTAATGAGATGGAGGCTTCTATGAATACATGTGCTTGTACAATACAGCTTTAAAAACAAATAGGTCAAAATTCAAATCAAAACAAAATAAAATTGTAATGCTCACTTCCAACATCAGATATCCTGTTAACAGGCTTTATTGGATAATTCAGTACAACAAGCCAAGGGTCATACACAAAAGGTCAGTCTAATAAAGTAAGGTACAGATGGATAAGGTAGGAGACTTGGTGAGGGGCAATCCAAAGTCAGGGCAGGCAGGTTCAAGCAATATCAAAAATCAGGCCTGGTCACTGTCTGCAACAAAGACATTTGCATACAGACAGGTAAACCAAACACAGGAGCACACCCAAGTACACTGCTACAGCTGCAAGAAAAAGTATGTGAACCCTTTGGGATTACGTGGAGTTTTGCATGAATTGGTCATAAAATGTGCTCTGATCTTCATCTAAGTCACACCAATAGAAACACAGAGTCTGCTTAAATAATGCTACACAAACATATGTTCTCACGTTTTTATTGAACATAACACATTCACAGTGCAGGGTTGAAAAAGTATGTGAACCCCTAGCCTAATGACTTTTTCAAGAGCTAATTGGAGCCAGGAGTGAGCCAACCTTGAGTCCAACCTGTGTGATGATATTGGATGTGTTGCTGAAAGCTGTCCTGCCCTTTAAACATAGTGATGAGCGACTAGGCAATATTCGAATTTGCATAATTTCGCGAATATCCGCCATAATATTCGATTCCATATTCGTAATCTCGAATATCCGCACTTACGACATGAATTGCGATCTAAAAATCGCAATTGCGATCAAATATGCGCAATGCATGCAAGTCAATGGAGCTCAGATATTCGACTGGGAGAATATCCGTCATTTCCGCGTTAAAAAAGCGCATTGCGATTATATAAATCGCGATCCCATTCATTGCAATGGATCGCGATTATAAAATTGCGATTATAAAAGCGCAATAAATCGCGAAAAATCGCGATAGCGTCGGATATCCGATGATATATTCGGGAATATTCGCGAAATGGCGAAATAGCGATATTCAAGCTAAATATTCGAAAATCGAATATTCGAGCTCAACACTATTTAAACACCCACACCAGTTTTGGGATTATTGGTTTCAAGAAGCGCTGTCTGATGTGAACCATGCCTTGCAGAAAAGAGCTCCCAGAAGACCTACAGTCAAGAATTGTTGTTGTTGACTTGCTGGAAAGGGTTAAACTAAACCAAAATTGAGTTGTTTGAAAAAAACACACAACACTATGTGTGGAGAAAAAAAAAGCACAGCACACCAACATCAAAACCTCATCCCCACTGTAAAACATGGTGGAGGAAGCATCATGGTTTGGTACTGTTTTGCTACCTTAGGGCTTGGAGAGATTGTTGTCATTGATGAAAAAGTGAACTCCAGAGCTTATCAAGACATTTTGCAGGAAAACGTAAGACCGTCTGTCCACCAACTGAAGCTCCGGAGAGAATGGGTGATGCAACAGGACAATGACCCAAAGCATACAAGTCATTCAACAAAAGAAAACAGAACAAAATACGCCTTCTGGAGTGGCCCAGTCCTGACCTCAACCTGATTGACCTTAAGGCTTTGTTTCCATTGTACGTCGGGAGCCCTCCGCTAAGCGTATACGCTAAGCAGGGGTCCCGACGTATCCCATAGACTCAGCCTGCCGGCGGATGGTCTGTTTAGACATCCGCCGGTGTACAGGCTGAACGTACTCGACTACGTTCAGCCTGACACCGGCGGATCGGGTCGGCGCAATGAAGACAGACCCGTCCGCCGAGCAGGTAAGTCTATCTGCTACGTCGGGGACCCCCGCTAAGCGTGTACACTTAGCGGAGGGCTCCCGACGTAATGGAAACAAGCCCTAAGAGAGTGATTTACACCAGACATCCCAAGAATATTGCTACACTGAAACAGTTTTGTGAGGAGGAGATTACTCCAGATCATTGTGAAGGTCTGATCAGCAAAGACAGGAAACGGTTGGTTGAGGTTATTGCTGCCAAAGTGGTTGTATTCTGCCGATCCGCCAGCCGGAAGGTCAACATAGTCAGGCACGTCAACCTCCGTCCGGCGAATCGGCAGAACGCTGTGGGAACAACCAGGGCTGCAGGTAGGTTATGAAGATCAGGTTTCGCCAAGGAATGTGCTTAGCGCAGGGGGTGCCGACAGACCTGATAGCACCATGGAAATATAGCCTAACAGGCAATGGGGTGCATGACAGATCCTCATAAAATGAACAGATTGGCCAATCATGCTATAGTATTGGTAAACAATTGGCTGGTTGAGCTTCTGCAGTCAGTTGGGTCGCAGGAAATTTAGGATCCCTAGACTGAACTGTACATAGCACATCCAATGGGGTTGCCGTGTGGTCGAACAGTAGAGTTGTCCAGAACAGATCCATCCACCAGAGAGGAAAGACATGCCTCTGCCATGCTACCTGCTATCCAGGCTTCCCTGAGACAGATGATCTCATGCTTGCATCACTGGATATTTGCTTCTTGTTAACACTTACAACTTTGGATGTTCACTTGTCAACTTATATTAAAAACTTCTGGTTTTACTGCTCAAATTTCATAAACCTTTCCCCAAACAGAGGCATAGACTGCATGTAGCCAGTTGACAGGTACACAGAAATAGGTCTTGTGCTTCTTTATCTTTGTGCACCAACCAGCGCACAAAGATAGGTGATTAGTTGACTCCTCTCCGGAGTCTAATTGACTCATTGGTTAATGCTGTAGCGTTGGTCAGAGTCACCCTGGAGTCACCGGCAGTTCCTGAGTTCAAAAGTTGTCTTAGCACCTCAGGCTTCTTGTGGTTTCGCACTCCTTTAGCTGTGAGCTCCTTGGAACTTACCTGTTTTTTTCGACAAGATTGTCAATTGCTAATGCCGCAGTCATATACATGCGCACAGTTCAGTAATAAACAAAGGTCAACATTGCTGTATTTAGGGGAGAACTTTTACTAAACTGCGAGGAGAATTTACAAGCATGCACTATCTCTGGCCCCATAGATAGGGTACAGTTTTGTTGCAAACAGTCCAATATAATTGTATACAAATGTAAAAAATTACATACAATACAAAGTGCTGAGGCCTAACCCAGACAGGAGGTGTTGATTGGTATGATGGAGAATAAATCTATGGGGCACATAACCTTTGATTCAAATGTTATATGCCCCTATACTGAGGTTATGTGCCGTATATAATAATCCCCTGTTCGTTGCTGGAATAGTGGGAGCATAGGCACTCATCTTCTTAGAACTGGATATTCTTAGAGCAGGAACCAGAGGACAGGTGAGGGACTGTGGGTTGTTGTTTGGCTTTCATGTGCTCAGCCAGATTGAGTCCCTCTCCTTCTCTTCTCTACCGAAGAAGATCCTGGGTGAGGACAGGTCAGTTCCTGTGCCCTATGCATGAACAAGTGGAAGACCAAGGGGGGGGGGGCTACCAAGGAACTCTTGCAGGTTAGGCACCTGGGTTCTAGGCTATTGGCAGTGGGGGTAATCTCCAGTCTCTACCCATAGCCCATAAAGGAAGCTCACTCACAACATGCTGCTGGTTCTTGTTGTCCCTCAGGCCTGGTGCAGGAGGCCCATTCCCACAGGGATATAATGGAGAGGCGCAGAACCCAGGTTCTCTTCCCAACAGGCAGCTTACAGGAGACTCTGTGCGGATCCCATCATTCCTATTTATAAACTCAGTGATGGACCTACCCCCCCCCCCCCCCCCCCCCCCCCCCCCAGTACCTCTCTCTGTTACTGGGCAGATTACAAAGGGAATGGGAAGAATACATGGAGAACCCCAAAATGTCTGGCTGGAACATTCTAGACTATTTAATGAGATATACACAAGACATACATTACAGTCCCATTGCCAAATGAAACATACAATATACACAAAGATACAAACATCAGCTATATATAATGAAACTAGTGAAGTGTTTGAAATGTTTGAAATCTAATATCACATTTTTGGAAAGTCAGGGATGGATCCTATTTAGTGGTGCATCCTGGAACAAATACAGGATAGTATTGCTAAGCAACTGTTTCTGAACAGTTTTTTTATTTGATTTTGGTTACAGGGCCCCGGACTCTGGCATGGGAAGGATGGAACTGGGTGGGCCTTTCTATTCCCCAGATACACTCAAAGAGTTAATACCTGTCTACAGGTGAGTGGGGCTGGGCGTGGCTCCAAGGAAGCAGGCACCATAGTGTCAGGGCTTCTGATGAAGTGGTGACAGGGGGCACATAAGGAGTGTGGGGCCCAGGCCTGTGGCTGCTGGAGCAGTGAGCTCACAGGGTGTGTGGGGCCCAGGCCTATTGCTCCTGGGAAGCCAAGCCGAGGACAACCATTTATGCTGAAGATCTGAAAGCCAGGAGGCTTTGCATTTGCTGTTGACCTCTGTTTGGAGTGCTATTAACCTCTTTGGACTGTTGACAATAAATATGTACAGGAAGCACATGTTTGGTGGATGTACCTTTTTTTAAAGCACCCATTTGAGGCTGCACCCCCACACAAAGAATTAATGTTGTTGTATTTATAATTCAATTTAATAATAGAATTTTATTTAGAAATTTTCATTTGTGAATTCTCAGAGATTATTGCAAATCCCTTGTGGGGAGCAGATAGCTGTACAAGCAACTCTAGCATGTCACTGTGTAATACTGATTTCATCATTTCTAAGGGCCCACATACACCTTTATATGAGGGACTTTTTAAACCATCAAGTCTACCTGTGTTCAATCGCAGAGGACCCGGCACTACATAGTTGTTGGAAGATCTAAAGGATATCCGACAGAGATTTAAAGGTGTATGGCCAGCTTAACCTCCAGGGTGTTTGGCCCAAGTTAACTCGGGTTGAGTTTCATCCATCATGGAACTGAGCCCGAGTTAACTCAGGAGAAACTTACCTATCCGCCGGATTCCCCTGGCGATTCTGTGCATTGGCGTGTATGCTGATGCTTCTGCCTGATTGTGTCACCAATGACGTGAAGGGGGTGGGGGTAGGTGGCGCCATAGACCGGTATGTAATGGAGGGGGCACCGGCTTTTTCCCAGCACAACTCCGGTATCTCCGGTGAGACCGGAGTTGTGCATGGGACCTCCAGGCAGGCAGGAAGTCGCAGTGGAGCATATACTGCTCCCCCGGGATCGCCCCTGGCACACTTTTTAAAAAAGCACGCCACTTGCAAACTGTCAAGGAGGTAAATAATAAACTATGATAAGCTGGCCATACACCTTTAAACCTCTTTGTCAGATACCCTTTAGATCTACCAACAACTATGTTGCGCCGGGTCCTCTGCGATTGAACACAGGTAAACTTGATGGTTTAAAAAGTCCCTCATATTACATGGTTTTGGTAAAACACAAGGAGATCTAAAGAAAATCTGAGAGAGAAATCTAAAGGTGTATGGAATGTAGATGAGAAAGAAAAAGAGACATTCAGATATTTTTGTAAATGCTGTTTCATCAACCCAATTACCCAAAGTAATAGTCAAAATACAGGTTGCTGCGGGTTCCTGCTCTTCCAAATGAGCACTTAGGAGCACAACGAATACATTTGACTAGCTTTTAAATAATTATAATGATTGTCCCCCATTATTCTGGTGTGCTATAGCTGTAGACCAAGTAATGCATTGTGTTTGTACCCAGCCAGTGAAGACATTAGGCGGTGTGGCATTCCCGGGCTCTCATTATCATAACTGACAACTTTTGAAAATAATTTTCAATGACACAATGCTGCTGGGCAGGCACATGTAAGCATGTTATATGCTGCGCTGTCACAACAGACTTTGTTGAAGTTCCTTTCCTATCATAACATGCACGGACTTTTGCAGTAAGAGTGTGCAAACACCAATAACTACGTGCAAAGCGCAGTGTTCTGTAGCAGCCAAATCAAATGCAAAAACCTGAATGTTGAGTGTTGTGGTTTACACTTCCTTTGTTAAAAAGTATAATTTGTAGTTCGAATCTTTAATAATATACATGTTTTTTTTTTCCTAACCCATTTCAAAAGTTAACTCCTTTTTTGCCTAGGGCAGGGGTGTCCAAACTATTTAAAAATAGGGCCACTTCATGTGAAGTGATATGTGTCTATTTACCATTAATATTTAATGCAAATAAATCATGCCATTGGGAAGATGTCCTCCTTCACACATACTTATTGTTAAGCATTAGCCATAACAATGATAAAGACTGCCCCTAGGTATGCTGGGTCTTGCAGTTCTCAGTGAGCTTCCTCAGCACTGCTCGCCTTATTGCTATATCCTGATAGTTGGGATAATCTGCATGGTGAAGCAGCCATACACAGGCACAGCACGGTGTAACGCCCTGACTGTACCATTGACCATGGGGGTGGTTCAAGCCAAACCCCATGCTGGAACTTTCACACTGACATGGCAATTGTGGTTCTTGAATGAGATTTTTTGCTGCACTTAAAGCGGACCTACCACCAGGAATCTATGTTTTCATGAATGGCACTAGAAGTGCCAATAATAGGGAGGAATGCAGTGAAAAAACCCAAAAACGTACCTGTAATGAGCAAATTAGGAATATAATCAGCCATTTTTCTTCACTTCCTGGTTAATGGAGAATGCAGAAGCCGGCGCCACGTCACAGCAGCACGTGA
>CM070037.1:117332393-117343969 GCA_036250615.1 Ptychadena robeensis | reverse complement strand
GACTCCCTGCTCCTGGTACCCCCGCGTCAACCCAGGATCTGCGGTGGTAAAGCATAACAACAAGATCTATATACATATAAAGTTGAAACTGCTGTAATAAAGACAAAAAATTGCCAATGTATACTCTGTTTTTTACAGAGGTTAAAGCCTGGATGTAACTTATTTGCTTTTATTTATTGGTGGAACACTCTCCCCATTTGTTCACCCTTTTACAATGTATGATGTATGAAATAAAGAATTTTTATTATTCACAATATATTATTAAATGTTGCTGGTCAATGAGGTCAACAAGGTTTGGAGAAAACTAGACGGATATCTGTTCATGATTATTGTGGGGTGGGGCATTTTGACTATTCAGTAGGACATTAACCTCCCTAGCGCACTGCTCGTATCGCGCCATTGTACGGGCAATCGAGGCAGTGTTCATTTCTGGCCTCGCGCCGCTGCTCTTCACACAGCTGGTGTCATTATTGACACCAGCTGCGTGAGAGGGAAAGCCGGCGCTCCTCCATTAACATGGAGGTCTATCGCCTCCGAAACCCCAGAAATGCTTTCCAGGGAGGCATCGGGTCTCCCTGATGCTGACTTCCCCTGCGGTTGAGAGGAGCCTGATCGGCGAACGAACAGGGTTCGTCTCAACCGCTAGGGAGGTTAAAGACGTCCCGATCCATTATTTACAAATATTTAAGTTGTCCTTTATCATTGTCCAGCTTTGTAGGGTCTAGTCAGGTCTACCATGTCATGAAGATTAGTGAAGCCTCCTACATAGTGATTGAATGTTCGCTCTTCTTCTCACCGGTAAACAGTACAGGTGTTCAACCCATCCCCTTCGCCGGCGAGAAGTCTATAATTCTTGCTCGACCAGTCCTTTCTGCGGCCGGAGGAAGAATAATTTTCACTAGAGACCGGGTAGAGCAGGGGTGGGCAAACTAAGGCCCGAGGGCCATATCCAGCCCTTCAATATTTTAATCCAGCCCTTTGTCACCTTGTTGTCACATAAGTGTTATAAGTGGAGATTATGCCTAGAGGCCGTAGTTTGCCTGTATTTACTATCCAAAGGCTTACTTTTTATATATTGTCTATTTATCTGTTAATCAGTATAATTATTACTTTTTGTTCAATGTTTACATTTTCCACCCAGACTGAGAGGACTTGGGATTGAACGGCCCTTACAGGTTTATTGTCCGGCCCCTCTGTCAAATTTAAAAACCATTGCGGCCCATGAGTCAAAAAGTTTGCCCACCCCTGGGGTGGTCACTTCTGGTCCATGCCCGTCCAACCAACATCACTTCCATGTACCGGAAGTGACGTTGAGGCATCATTTCTGGTACAGTTTTGATTCAGATTCCCCGCCAACAGACGGAACAGAAGTTCTCTGCAAACAGGAGGACGTCAGACTTTTGTAAAAGTCCAATCTGCCTGTTCACGGACAGACACGGCCAATGTTTGGCCATCACTACTCCTACATAACAAAAGGCACTGTCACAGATCCTAGAAAGACTGGAGGATCTGTGTCTGCGGTAGCTGCTTCCAGTTCAAGGAACTGTCCTTAACACCAGGGGTTAAGTTTCCAGCTCTGGAGCTCCCTCTGCTGGATGCTGTGGTCCTGCATTACTCCTCGGTTACTCCTCCCTCAGGTGATAGGAAATTGCCTGAGCTTGGTCTCCTATGTGTTTGCTTCCTGCTTCTTGTATATCCTGCCTGACTTCCCGTTCCTGACCCCCTGCTTGTTTCTCGGACTACTCCTATGTCTTAATCCTCGGCACTTCATTGCAGTGTCTCTCTTGACTCCACGGCTTCTGACCCTTGGCTTGTTTATCAGACTTCCCTCACGCCTGAACATTTGGTACTGCGTATTGGTTCAGCAGCCATCTTGCACAGGTGCTTTCGGGGGACCGAAACCTGGGGATTACCTGCAGCCAAATCCAACTCCCTTCGCGGGGAGCTCTGGTGAACACCAGGTAGTACCTTAGACTCTGTGCCCTGGATTGCACCCCTGCCAATCGTGCAAGTTGGTCCAGTGGGTCCACACCCTTGATTCACCGGTGTCACCACTGCTCTGGTGTCATCCGCCATAACAGGCACCATCTAAAGCCTTGGTGCCCAACCTGCGGCCCGGGGGACGCATGCGGCCCCCCTTAGTCCTCTACTTGCGGCCCCCGAAACCTAACTGTTAATGCATAGGAACTCACCTGTCTGCTGTACCTCCACTGACAGGTCCTCCTCCAGGATCTTGATAGTGGATGGAGGAGGAGAGGCGATAAACTTATGTGTATCACTGTGTATCACTTATAAACAAACAAATAAGTGACTCAGATGGCACTTGAGCAAGTTCCTCGCCTCTCCTCCTCTAGGATCACCAGACAGGTGAGTGCTTATGCTTTCACTATTGAACGGAGGTGATTGTATAATATATATTGCGAACATAACCTGAGAAAAGGGGCTTATAACCTTTGACTATGTATATGACACAAAATGTGCATTACCACACTACAGTGTTCCCTAATGCTTGAAGTATAATATAAACAAGTTTTATTTAAAAATTATGTCTTCTAGCTCTGCCTGCTGTCATTTTTTCATTATAAAATGCTGATACAAATCAGTATAGATTGAAAATGTTACGTGCGGCCCTTTAGTGATGCTGAGGGCCACACTTGGGTCTCTCCATATCAACTCAGTTGGCCACCACTGATCTAAAGAATAATATACAGAATTTGTAGAGATATACTTATACATTACAGAGCTTTTATTGTTTTGAAATCCTTTAGGGATTTTGGCATTGTGTTAGGCTTTATAGTACATTTGAAATGAAAAACAAGATCCAGAGCTTTCATCATAAACCGTGGTTGAGCATGTAAGGGAATTTCATTTTGTTGGGTGATCCTTACTTGGCACTATAGCTGACCTTTAAGGATACGTAGTCTCTTACTCAGTTAAGGTATTAGGTTTTCTTTATTCCGGTACAATAAGTTGTTTCACACTCTGTCTGTGCGGTCATTCGTGCAATTGGTACACTCTGCGATGAATTCAGAAAGCTGCCACACGCACTCAAGTCCAGCATATCAGCCCAAATAAAGAAATTAAGCCCAGCCACACGGACCTGTATGAACTTCTGTTTCTGCTGTTTTCATTTTTTTCTTGAACACTAAATAGTTAGAGATATATTTTCACATTTCACCCGTATCACAACCATTGCCATCATTTATACTCTTTAGTGTTAAATTTGAAACTTAAGGCAGTACAGACATCTTGTGTAGTGTTTCACCAGCAAGTCTCTAAGTAGAAAGAAGCTTCAAAGAACCAACAACAATTTATAGATTCTTAAATAAATATAGCGTATTTTTTGCACTATAAGACGCACACTGTTTTTAGGGCAGGAAAACCAGAATTTTTTTTTTAGAAATGTTTTCATATCAATTGGGTTAATGCAATAGATTAAATGAATGCAATATTCATTTCAGCCAGTAGATGTCACTAGCAGCAGTACACTCTCAGCACAAGGTCATTCTCCACACTGATTGGGAGGAGGAGGGAGGCCAACAGCTGCAGAGTCTCTCCTCTCAGTCTCTGCTCCCCTCTCTGGCTGCCTGTTACTGTGTCTGTGGGAGCTGCAGAGTGATTGCAGTTTCTACAGATTAAAAGAGGGATAGATGGCAGTTCATCTATGCCTCTCTTTATTGCTTATTTCAGCAGGGCTCTGCTGGCATAGGCAATTATACAGTACAGATGGGAGAGCCGGACACTGGTCAAAGCAGAGGGGTTACTAGACCAGTTGGCAAATTGGGTGATTGTGTATTGTCCAGCTTTGGAGAAGGGGTGGCACCAAGGGCACCAAGTCAGCAAGAGCACTCCCATCTCCATTATTAGCAGATGTTCCCACAAAGACGTTAAGCCACGGGCCAACGTGATTTTAATCGCGTGCGACGATCGCGGATGATGAACTCCATTTAGTTGAATGGGTTTGTGCGGGTCACCATGTTTTTGATCGCAGGGGGGTAATCACCCCTGATCGCGGCCATAGACCTGAATGGGCAGTTAAAAATCGCTTGTCATTTCAACCACGCCCATTCACTCTCTATGGGCGTGATCAGATAAGGAGGGGCCTCCTTCAACTGCCCCACCTCCTGCCCCACCCCCCACTCCCTAATCGAGGGGGCACGCCAACTTGACTGGGGCTGGCGCTGGGCGGAACCCGGGACAATCAGCAAGTTCACCGATGCAGAGCATTGCTGTAGGCTTGTCGGGGACAGGTAACTAAGTTTGTGAGTGAGTTTTCTCCAAGCTTCACTCGGGGGTGACCGCTAAGGAAGGGTTAAGAAAAAGGGAAGTATTATTGCTGACACCGGTTTGTATCTGTCTGTTTAAAATGAGCAATTACGGCAATTATTATTATAATTATTAGTCGGTTGTTCCACTGAGATAACATGGGGGCGATAATAACCTCTCCCCGGGCCCCTGCACACAGTGTGCAGACGCCTGCCCCCGGGAGAGCTCGGTGGTGTTCAAAAGTGTAAAGGTCGCTTACTGAGAGCACATCTATTATGTATTCATGAAAATTATATGCGACCCTCCAAAATTGTACGCAACTGAAAACCTCACAATCTAATATAATGTGAAATCCTTCCTGATGATCCCGCTTTTGTCATTTCCTCTGGAGGGTCTCAGTAACAACCTTTTGTTTGAACCTCCCAGTCTTGCTGGTTTTAGATCTTAATATTTACAGTACGTATCAAAAGATACTACTTATGCCTAGAAATGTCATAATTAATAATGTCAGAATTAAAAGAAATTCTGGTCGTGTCACATTTAATCTTCCGTGAAGTATGAAATATTCTATTGTTTCCACAAAGATGTCACCTTTAATATGTCCATAGATGACATTACCACCTTCATCGTGTGATGAGGTTTGACACACGGTAGGAACGTAAAGTTCTTTTTATAAATCTTTTGACTTGGGCAGCAATGAGCTGTGCAGGGAAACAAAACAATGGCCTTACCTGCTCCTTCCCAACACTGACCATTTCCTCCTCATCCCACCACTAGTGATGGCTGAACTTCGGCTAGGTCCGTAAAAAAGTCAGACGTCTGCCTGTTCACAGGGAGAGCCAGTGACATCACATCATCACATCACAACATTTATTTTGTAATCCATTTTGTATATATATAGCATTTCCCAACGCGTTTTGCTGGTTTATCCTGCTTCTTCAGGGGGTATTTTACACTGTTAAACAGAAAAGAAACAATACATACAATGTATTAGATGCCCCACTAGAATTACTCACAGTTCTATACTGTAATGAATAACACCAGCAAGTTTCTAGTTGAAGCTCCTCTGTCCCTGTTATGGAGAGGAATGGTCCCACCTAATAGGATTCATTGACAATGTGTGTAATGTAAACAAATCATGTGACTATAATTGTGTATTTTGATTAATGGTTTTGTTTTGTTTTTTAATCATTAATATTCTATGTTTTTAATAAATATCTTAAGTAAATATCTGTACTATACTATACTGATATTCATGTCCCCATTGTCTCAGAAGTGAGAGGTACCATATTGGAGACTTCATAAATCTATTTAGATATGTAAACTGGGGCATTGGCATAGGCACACATACAACCATCTGGGAGAAATATGGGATTTGTTGAAACTGGGATTTGGCCGGGAAAGCCACATAAAAAAAATTTGCTTTCCTGGCCAAAACCGGAGGGTTGACAGGTATGTATAAGGGTATCCCGCTCTACCTGGGGTGGCCAGGGGAAATAGTGCCAATAGCAGCCGGTACTTGCGAGTCTTTGGAACGGGTGCAGTGGTCCAACACGACGCAAGCAGTATCCCCTCTGGCAATCTGATATGCTCCACGCAGTCAGGGCGGCTTGCCACCCCACTGCCATCCTGGCAATGGTGGGTGGCGGGAGAACCGGGATCTCTTTGTAACTGGGACTTGGATAGTTTATGTGTGCTACTGCGCTCCTCGGCTGTCCGCATGCCGGCCTAGACTGTAATGAGAAATGGGTCTCGGAAAGGGGAGCGTGCCAAGTTACTCCTGCTCCATCAGACTGTTCCCCACTGAGCAACTTCCTAGGGACAGAACCCTCCCTTATATCTCTTTGGAACCCAGGGGCATCATGGTGTAGGGACCCCGCCCTGATTCTGTAAGTGCATGCCACTACAGGACTCCACAGAAGATAGCGCCGAAAAGAGTTGAGCTGGGAATAGACGGTACGATTTACCGTCTATTTCCTTTTCCGATTTTCTGCACTAGGAGCGGCGTGCTGACGTCATCACGCCCGCCCGCTAGTCCCGAGAATCGGACGGCACTCTTCATCTGCAGCTCAGTCCTTCCTGCCCCCAGCCGAACTAATGGGATCGGGCTAAGATTTCCCATCCTGTCGGATAACTGTGCAATCCTCTTGGTTGCTGCATCCAATTTCTGCACAAATTGGTACGTGTATGCCCAGCTTTAGAGCGTTTCGAGGGTAAAACCATCTTCCTCAGAACTACTGCTTTTTGTTATTTTAATTATTCTGTGAGGTTCCCGGCTTTATTGAAGAGACGTTAAGGCGAGTGATCAGTGGTCATGTGCCTTAGTTTGAAGCCTGGTGTGTTTTCAGTTGCTTCATAATCCTAACGTCCTTGCTTTTGTCATACGGGTTACGCAACAAAAGCTCTATCTGACAGCATGGTTATTTTTGGCTCACATAAATCCAATTGCCCAGGTTATCGGAGACTGAAGAGAGAATGCCACTTGCTGCAATTGACTCATAGAGTGGAAGGGACAGGCTGGCCACCTGAGCCGTCTAATTAATATGCATTACACAGCTGGCTGTACGTGCTGAGCTGAGCTGGTGCCTTAGTAAGCTCTAGTCAACATGCTGCCGAAATGCATTTCTTCGTCCTTTGTTCTGAATCCAGTTGCCTTGTGATTATACGTTTCACAGTACGTAAATATGGCAATACGTCAATGGCTCAGTAAGCATGCTAGGGTTTATTGTGCAAGGCAGCCAGAGCTTCCTTGGTAGTAAACACCAGCAAATACCTTGGTTTCTACGTTGTTATAAGGGAAGATCAGGAGAAAGATCAAGCCAAAGCAGGACACCTCACCGCTTCCTTAATTTTTGTACAAATCCATATTTCATTCCCATTAGAGGAGAAGACTGAATAAAACTCAGCTTACCCTGCAAACTCACCCTGAGTTACACTTGGGGATACTCACCTATCCTTGGCAATATCCCTGGTGATGGTGATTATCAGCTGAACCTCCAATTTCTTCGGGGTCAACCTGGAGCAGCGTCATTGACCTCCATTTTTTCAGCACATCCCTGGCGTCATTGAGGATGGAGTATCCCCGCAGATTACAATGTAAATGCCCAGAAGGTTGACACCTCATTAACTCCCACTCTTTAGGGTGCCCATCCATGTAAAGAGCTGCGGCCGATTTTGCTGCCAACCGATGTGTGTGCGCCTTTGCGGCTGTCGGCAAAATCTTCCGTGGATCGCGGGTGCCCACATGGGGCGACAGATCCGTGTTGCCCCAAAGCTCGGTCGGCCAGAGAGCGGACAAGACTGTAAATCCCTGCCAAATGCCATTAGTTTCAATGGGGACCAGCGTCCTGCACACAAAGGGTGCCCGCCGATACTCTGAGCGATGTAGAGCAGCTTGATGATGTCATCACATTGCTCTCTCCACAGCTCATCTGTTGGTCCCCACTTGTTATGTGTGTAGGGACCTTTAGTCTTTGTTTTAGTTCTACCTATTGAAGTATAAACATAAGAAATGTAAGAAAAAAACATGGACATGAACAAGAGAAAACCCCCAAATAATAAACTCTGTTCTAGAAAAGATACGCTCTTCTTTAAGCTTCCCCTATTGTTATCCAGTTAAGTTGGCTTCGGTTGATCTCATCCGCCCTAGTGGTTGCTTTACTAACCAAACGCATCCCCAACTATACTCAGGGCTACTAACCTGCCCCCAGCAGGCCCATGGTGATGTTCTTGATGAGCAAACTTGGCGATTGTTTCCTGTTCCGCCTCTTCCTTGCCATCAATGGGGCCGAAGAGGCAAGGTGGGCCACACCATTGAGCACATTATGCAGTCAATGTCGCAGGCGATGAGGCTGGGGGTGTGGAAAGCGTCGGCAATCACAGCAGATTACTGTGCAGTCACCTAGCTTTTTGGACGAACCCAAACAGCGAACAAAATGGGTTCATCTCAAACACTAGGGAGGTTAAAGATTCAAACCATTTACTTACCCTCTTCCTCGCTCCTGAGCCAGAATACATGTCAACTTTTTCCTTAAGATATAAGGGAAAAATACAGGAAGTGACATGTCACTTCTGGTATTTGGAATGCGGGAGTGGAGAATCACTTCTTTTTTTTCCAAATACAGGAAGTGATGTCACTGATATCACCTCCCCTCCCTCCTATTAGCTGGGGGGCATTACTCTCCCTCTTAACTTCCCACCCCACACATCCTCTGCACAAACCCAATTTAATAATCCCGGTAAATATACAGGATTTAGTGAAATTTGTCCGGGAAAGTCCCATAAAACACATGTCTTTTCCACCATAATGGGAAGCTAGACGGGTATGCCTAGACAGGCTCCAAGATGGTGGACTAAGACTTCTTCAGTACAGCCCTCCACCATTCCTGGCGCCAAGCTGCCCATCCAATCTGCCCCATTATCAGCACCAAAAGTGAGAAAGTAGAAAGGTAGGTTAAGGTTATGTCTTCAGTGTTTTGTGATCGGTCAGAACCCCCACCAGCGCTTAACGTAGGGGATCCCTACAGATCACAAAACGCTGTGGAGACATAGCCTAATTTACAAAGAATATATGATATATAATCAATCACATAATTTTTTTTTTCACTGATATTTTGTTGCTGCTTATCTGGTCATTATATTGTGTATATTTGTGCCATATAATGCCGGATGCAGCTTACAACTTACTTATTGAACCCATAAGTAAAATTGTTCTGATTGCAAAAAAGAAATGTTCATACCCTGATAAATCTAGGCCACGGTGGTTAAACTAAAAACTGGAGAGCTTTCTGCATCAGTTTGACAGCTGTACATGTAGGTCTCTGCAATGCTGTAACTTCCTCCCACATAAGGACATAAGTTAAAGCACAGATCAGAAACGTTGCAGCATTGTGCAAAGTATAAGGTCTGTGGTTCAAACCTCCAGTAGCTAGAAACTCTATAAAATATTGTACGCCTAAAAAAAGCTGTTTTGTGAGGGTAAGTTTATCTCTGGATAGTGTGTGCTTTGTTGGTGTAATGAAAGATGTCCTTGACTGTAACCACGTACCAGACATGAAGATCACTTTGTAGTCCAGGGAGCTCTAACATAGAGATATATGATGGCTCTGTAACTTTATTTAACAACGAGGCCCGGACAGGGTCTCCCTATAACTGAGCTGGCAAACTGGCAGCTGGAATGAACTCATCTTGAGCAAATAGTCCAACATAAATAGTCCAAAGTAAATAGTCCAGAAGGAAGTAGCTCCCACCATAAGGCGAGGCAATACAGGCAGCAGGCTCCTTGCCCCACGTATGGCCATGTGAAGCGGGAGTTGTCACAGTGGATGTCAGCGGGTACTGGGTACAAGTGTGATGGCACGGGGTAGCGGTTAGAGAAACCATTTCGATGATTTCAAATTAATTGCAAAGCCCCTGAACATGGTATCATTACCAAACTTGCTGGAGAAGGGTTGGGGGGTATACTAATAAAAAAAAGTATGTCTCTAACACAAATAGTTTTTGCACAAATTAAGTTCAAAGTCCAGAAAAAAATTTGAAAATCGGAGTTTCGACTTTTTTTTTACAATATTTCCCCAACCCTTCGCTACATCTCCAGCAATTTTGGTGATTATACAATTTTCAGAGGCTTTACAATCAGCTCACAAAGTTAGCAAGTCGAAAAATTCGACCATCTCTAGTAGCACCAGCAGTGAACACGGAGGTCTCTGCGCGGGATATGAGCCTAATGTCCATCCCAGCGGAGCAGTAGCACTGGAAACTGCAGCGGGGCATTGAAACAGTGGCGTGGGAGAGTGGTGCATGCTATTGGGCTCTTAGGCTGCACACACACCAGATCAAACCCCGGTAAAGGACAGAGCGTGGACAGGACAATGTGTCCGTGCACCCTCCCTGCTTTCTCTCCTTCCAGACTGAGCACCACCCCGGAGCGGCACTCCCCCTTTTATCTGCTCTCTGGCCTGAAGCATAAGGGTCCAGCCTATTAAAGGGACCCCTACCTGCCTCTAGTAACCCCTCGCCACTACGCAGCTACTTACTGAGGCCAGTAAGTGCTCAGTCACAATTAGTAATGTGCTTGAAAATTTTTTCACAATTGCCGTGATATTTTCGCAATGCATGGCCATACCGCCAATATTCAAATTTACAAATATCTTATCGAATATTACCTTTGCCGCTCATCACTAATCACTAGAGATGGTCACATTTTTCAACTTGCTAACTCTGTGAGCTGATTGCAAAGCCTCTGACAATGGTATCATCACCAAAATTGCTGGAGATGCAGAGAAGGGTTGGGGGAACATTTGAAAAAAGATTTGCTCTAGCACATGTAGTTTTTGCATTAATTAAGTTCAAAATTAAAGTCGAAATTCAGATTTTCAAAGTTTTGACTTGAGTTTGAACTTAATTTGTGCAAAAGCTATTTGTGTTAGAGCCATACTTTTTTTGTAGTATACCCCCAATCTTATCTACATCTCCAGCAAGTTTGGTGATGCTTAGTGATGAGCGGCATAGTCAATATTAGAATTCGTGATATTTCACGAATAATTCTACTAATATTCGATTCTATATTCGGAAATTCGAATATTCGCGGTATGACCATGTAATGCGAAAATCATATCCGCATTGCGAAAATAATATTCGCATCGCAAAAATCTTTAAAATGAATGGTCACATGCTATGTTTATTTTCGCAATGCGAATATTATTTTCGCGAATTCCCGAATTGCCGATATTCGCTAAAAATATTCGGCATTCGAATATTCGAGCTCAACACTCGTGATGCTACCCTGTTCAGAGGCTTTGCAATTAACTCAATTCAATTCGACCATCTCTACTAATCACACGCAGTAGTGGGCGCATGTGCATATTTTGCTCATTGGATTCCAGCAACTCCAGCTGTAAGGTCCATCATGTACATTGCTGTGCATGAAGAACCTTACAGCTGGAGTTGCTGTAATTGATGCTGTTTTTATTGTTCACTAGTGATGGCGCGAACCCGGAATTGCGCGTTCGCGAATTAGCGAACTAGCGCAAAAGTTTGTGAACCCGGCGAACCCGCCATTGACTTCAATGGGAGGCGAATTTTAAAAAACAAAGGGACCCTTTCTGGCCACAATAGTGTTGGGAAAGTTGTTTCAAGGGGTCTAACACCTGGTCAATGACATGACAGAGGGGAATCCATGGCAAAACTCCCAAGAAAATTATTTTTCACACACTAAATCCACACCAAGGAATTCTGCAATGAGATTTGGGATGGGGATTGAGCTGGAGAGCACTAAACAACATGGTTGGACACTGGGGGAGATGGTCAGT
>CM070037.1:117291117-117302410 GCA_036250615.1 Ptychadena robeensis | reverse complement strand
TTCCACCCAGCAGAGGGAGATAGGAGCCCAAATTTAGTGCCCGAATCTCTTCCACCAGCAGAGGGAGCAGGGCCACCTCATGTTGCCAGAATCTTTCCACAGCAAAAGGAGCTAGGAGCCACATCATGGCCACAATTGCTACCACCAGCAGAGGGAGCAGGAGCGCATCACATGCCACAATCTCTGACCACCTAGAAGATCGGGGAGCAGTTATTCCACATCACGGTGCCACAATCGCTACATCCAGCAGAGGAGGAGCAGGTATGTCACATAAACATTGCCGCCAATTATCTTCTCACCAGATCTAGAGGGAGTAGTAGGGGCCCATCACGTGAAACAATACTTTACCATATCTCAGCGAGGGAGCTAGTATCCACATCACCATGCACAATCTCTACACAGCAGAGGGAGAGGAGTCCACATTCACATGCCGCCCATCTATCCACCAGCAGGAGGAGTAGGGGCCACATCACGTGCCACCAATCCCTACCACCAGCATAGGGAGCAGGAGCTCTCACGTGCCAACAATCTCTTTCACCAGCTAGATTGGTGAGGCAGGAGCCAATCACAGGCCACAATATATACCAGCCAGCAGGGGAGCAGGAGAGCCGCATCCATGGCCACAATCCTGACCACCAGCCCCCCCCCCAGAGGGTAGCAGAAGCCCACCTCACGTGCCACAATCTCTACACTCAGCTACACGAGGGGAGCAGAGTCACATTTCCAGGCTCACAATCTCTTCCACCAGCAGAGGAGTAGGGCCTACATCACGTATGCCGACAATCTCTTCCACCAGCAGACCGGGGGCGGAGGTAGCCACTATCACATAGTGCCACAATCTCTACCCACCCCTGCAGAGTTGGAAGCATGGAGCCACAATAACATGCCAAAATTCTCTTCAACAGCTAGAGTGGAGCAGGAGCAACATCAAGTTGCCCACTAATCCTCTACCACCAGCTCACACGAGTAGCAGCGCACATCCACGTGCCACAATCTTACCACAGAGTTATGGAGGGAGCAGGCTAGCAGCTAACAACGTGCCACACAATCCTACCATCCAGCATGGAGGGTGCAGGAGCCACATTCAAGTTGCCACCCAATCTCGTCCACCAGCAGAGAGATGCTGATCTACGAAATGCATGCGTCCTCTGAGGTTTTTGGAGAGACAGAGCAAAGAACTGGTAGAGGGGTCGCTGCAGTAATCGATTGCTGGGTGACACTGTGATTCTGTGACACCCAGGTGTGGGTTGGGTATTTGGGTAAATGCTCACTACTTATTTATTTTTATTATATTTTGGTTATACTACATCCAAAATGTATTTATAAAAGAACATCTTAGCCAAAGATTGTTTCAAAACTAAAATATATTAAAAAAAATTACGCAGAGATCTCCATTGAAAATTGAAAATAAAAAGCTAATTTCTGGCGCAGGAGGGTGTCTTTTAAGAGACGCGCCCCTTCCCCTGTGTTAACAATCGCCCTCATGCAATATATTACAGCTACATCTCTTCCAGATCCCCTTTTGACTATAGATAATCCCCAATTGCTATTGATGTGACATCAGGTTTTGTGAAAGAGGTGGATGAGACGAAACACTCTTCAACTCAGTTGACAGCTGTCCTATGGATGCCCACTCCCCCCACATCACTGGATGCTATTCTGCAGAGAGCAAAGAAGTCTCTGTTCGTATAGGAATGGGGGGGGTGCTGGTTTGGTGTCAGTGCCCTCCTGAGAAGTGATGGATCCTGACGAAATGGCTTCTATCCTTTGTCCTTATTAAGATGTTCCCCGCTTTCAGCAGTGAAATCATGTGAAGGTATTGTAAGATGTTTTTTTGTGTTAGCAGTTTTCCAGGATCTGTGAAATCTGCTGATATGAAAACCACTAATATGTTCATGTTCCGGTGGTGCACAGTAAACTTTTTAGTAAGCTACCTCAGATGAGTACCAGGGAGCTTGGGGTTTGGTACTACCCAATATGTCGGGTGGTCTCCCCCCACTTCCTCTGCGTGTTCAGCTTCCTGCATTGGTTATGATTTCGGCTGCAGAGGACCCCGGTTCCGATTGATCCTCCGATTAGCGTCTCATCCACAGGTCACACGTGCTTTGGATCACATGGAACTCTACAGTACAACCAGTTTTGAAGCCCCAGATCTCATACCTCAGTAGTACAACCATGACATTTTCTGGGTTAGTAACTAACCCCCTTAGACTACTGCAGGCCTAAATATCTTTACTTTAATAGTCATATTCCATGCAGTCACACAGTGCTTTCTTGTCACGTTTTACCTTACATATACTAATCTGTTGTTAAGACTTACATTCCCCCAGATATCCAACACTATCTTACAATGACCACTCTTTGTGTGTTAGTAATTTACAGTCCAATTTCACCCCCTAGCTGGCAACCTTTCATTGTTTTGTATCATGTTTTCCTGCGTTATCCAGTGACATAAATTGGATACATTGTAACATTTAGCATGCTGGCCACCAGATACCACGGAGCGCCTCCAAGTGTTAGTACATCCATATGGCTGTGAAACAATAATGTCCGGTACGTCAGAGCTAGGTTTTGGCCACTTTGATGTACCAGTAGTGACCACTTGTTGAACCCCTGGTAATGGATAAATTCAAGCCTACTGGCTACACTCACTTCCTAGGTTCTGTCCCCACCACCCACTATTCTTTTATTATTAGTTTGTTTGTGCCCAAAAGTATTTACAATTGTTTTTTTACAGGTGCTCTGTTCGTGTATGAAAAAGATTGTACTGAGTTACTTTTATGTAAGTAGAATCCCCCCCAGAACAACCACCCTATATACCGACAGTCTCTTCATAGTACTTGAGGATGAATGTTGACCATAATGAAAGCTGTTGATTATTCTCTTTTTACCCTGCACCACTGCGCTAACTCTTTAGAAGGGTTATTTTAAGGTTGTAAAACTCATGAGGGATGTCCTGTAGGGATTGTAAATCTGCCTCTCCCTCAGCTGCCCAAGCTCAAAAACACAAACCTTGTTTTCTATCCCCACCATTGAATAAAGGGTAATGCATTAATTCTATTATACTATTATGAGCCTAATATAAACTAATTATCTAATGAGGAATAGTATTTACATAAGTAAAAACATATTTTACCTATATGAATATGCAGGGATATATATTTGTGACATTAAATTGAGTCTGTTGTGTTTTTGAGTAATCTCTGAACCTTCAGCGGCGTATATGTGTGATGCATTAGAATCGCCACAAATAAAATAATAGAAGTAATAGATTGTGTTTTTATTAAGCTCAGGATTTATGTCTTTCAGATATATGTGAATAAGCAATACTCACTCATCAACATCAACTACATTATAGGTTCTCTAGTTCTGATCTCATGTCTGGTTACTAATTAGTAGTTAGTTGAATTATAGCCTGAGAATTAGAAATTTACATCCCTGATATTATGTTTTTTTTTTTTAAAGCGGTAGGGGATTGTACACTGGTGGTTTAGATTATGGCGGCCAATATGGCGGTTGCTGGCGGGGGAGTGGCCCACGGTGGGAGTGTGAGAGGTAGAAGGAATCTCTTAGTTGGAGTGCTGGTCTGTAAGTTCTGTGACCCCCTCCGCGAGAGCACCTGTCAGTGACAAGATCACTGCTCATTGGTAGGAAAGTAGGGTGCCTAGAGGGGTGCTCGCCCATGGGGAACCAATCGAGCTCTAGGGGTACCGGCCCGGGGAAAGTAATGTAGCGGAGGGGAGGGAAGTAATATGTAATTGTAGCGGCGCGCAATGTGATGGGGTTGTAACCACTCAAGCTAAGTCCAGGTTCCTTAAGGTGGTGACCTCAAGACCGATTACCAGGGTTCGGGCTTGCCGTCTACCATATAAATTTACAGGTCCAAGCCGCAGGTCTTGGGGGCTTATTGACAGAAATTATGTACACGCTTTCATCCATCACCCCGAGGCACTAGGGATGGGGTTTTCAGGCATTAGGGAATGTATACAACCACCAAAAACTAGCTTGTTGCTCACGGAGCGGCTGGGACCATGTGGCCTGGTGTTGCTGTGGACCTTATCCAGGGGTGAAACGCT
This sequence comes from Ptychadena robeensis, assembly GCA_036250615.1. Classification (NCBI taxonomy): domain Eukaryota; kingdom Metazoa; phylum Chordata; class Amphibia; order Anura; family Ptychadenidae; genus Ptychadena; species Ptychadena robeensis. The sequence goes on along the minus strand of CM070037.1, from coordinate 117,298,334 downwards.
GGAGGCCTGGAGTGTTCTCTTCTGGAGATTAGCAGGTGAGAGAAGCCACGTACAATCCAGGTGAGAGCTAGGAAGAATGCACAGGAAAAAAGCCCAGAAGCTTCTAAAGGACACTTCTATTTATTTCCCTGCAAGTGGGCAGGCATATGGCCTGTAATTGGGCGGGACTATTCTTTGTTACCATTTTGTAGGATATATAAGTAACAAAGTAATTTTCTGTTTTAAGTTTTTGCCCGCTCCGGGCTAACCGCTCTTCCTCAATATCAAAAAAAGGGAACCATGGTCCACTGGTGGTTTTATGATTCGGGAGCACTATGGTGTGTTGCATGTCGCAGAGTATTGCCATATGGGCATCTCTTGGTCCCACCCCTCCAGTGCGTCACTGGGGATACGCTAAGATGTAAGTTTTGGTCTGTTTTAAGTCGGTGTACCCCCCCCCCCCCTCCTGGTAGCACTCCCTGTTCAGAATTAATATGCTCATTTGGGGATTTGGTTGCAGGGAGTGTGCTAGACCAGGGAACCTAACTGGACTAGGAAAACGTTCTGGGGAAGTAAGATATAGTGACAAAGAGTAATCTGTTGGAAGTTTCCTGCCTCAGACAACACTGCCCATGCCCGCATCTTTACCAAAAAAAGGAACCATGGTTATGGCGGGGGGGGGGGGGGGTTATTTTTAAACAATGCTACGCGCCGAGTTGTTTTGTGACTGGTTGTATGTGAATTGTTTTTTTTTTTATTGCAATATATCGCATTTTAAGAATTTCTAAGATCTTGAATATAGTGCTATATCTTAGTAATCACGTGATATTCAAGAATTGTGCACCTCTTGATGGTTTCCGGCCCGTGAAGGGGTCGGTTGAAGCCATAGACCTGCATTGTTGAGAAGGCTGCAAGCGGCTTATCCCAGCCCACATATTTAAGACGGTGGGTGGCAGGGAGGCTTCCATACCACGGCCGATCGCACATTTGGCGGCTTTTCACACAAGAGAAGAAACTTGCGTGAAAAGCTCGTGTAACGATTAGGAGTTTTAGTTAAATACAAAAATACAACTTCCAAAAAAAAATGATGGTGCGAAAATCACTCTAAAATAAAATCTAATTTCCTTTTGTAACAGTTGTCATATGAATCTCTGTAAGGAGCCAGTCCTTCAAGGTGGTAACTTGCGCAGTGACAGTAAGGGGCACTAGAGAGCTTGTTTTCAATGATGAAAGATGTGGCTCCATAAACATGTAATTAGGATGAAAAGAAAACTTTAGCTAGCCACACTCGGGTAGATTCACGTGCAATCTGACCACAATTCAAATACAGCGTTGGTGATTGTCACCACGCTGTGAATGTTCTGGGATCAATTGTATACTGGAATACAATCATATGTGCAGTCACATGGGCACATCGAATTTACCGTTCATACGTAAGACTCCGGCTATGCTAGCGTCCCCCGGCTTCAGTCATGTAAAGCCGAAACATCTAAAAGCTGAAGAGAATACAGCCCGCTTCTCTCTCGTCTCCCCGGCTGGATTAGTGAAGAGTGCTGACTCCGCCCCTTCACACGAGACTGCTGCAGTTTTGACAAGCTGTCAGTTCTGTGTGAAGATGTAGGCTTCCCTGTTTACTCTACAGAAAAACATTTTCATTGTGAGTGTGTGTGATTGATTGAATGGGTTTTCAACATTGTTGGAAACCGTGCAACGATTCATATTGGTAGGTACTTCGAGGGGGCTCTATTGAAACCCTGGAAAGGACAGGAGACACACAGGAGGATTGTAAGCAGATTCGAGTACAATCATATCACCATGATCGCGCACGGATTTTGATTGTACTCGAATCGTTTTACAAATCTACCCGACTGTGTGCCTTAGCTTTAGAAATACAAGATGTTGAAGAGCGGCACAATACGGGCAGACCCCTAGGGGGTTTAGAAATACACACTAAAGTCGTTTTTTGCCTCTTGCTAGCAAACAACACAGGTGTGTGGGCGATCAGTCAACGTAAGATAAATAAAACTTACCTGTAGTGAAAATCCTGATAATTCCCTTATAGCTCCACCTTACTCGTCAGAACATTTCATTGTGGTGGTGTACCAGGAAGATACACAATAAGTCATGTCTAATCTCTCCTATTACAATGTTTATGAGACCTCATTGCAAAACAAATCTCTCTGTAGTGGCCATTACTGAACTTTTTTTGCAGGTTTGTTAATTAATCCCCAAGATGCCTGGCATTCCATCAGAGGATTTATTATGGATTAACTTCACAACTATAAACAGACGGCAATTGTAGACACTTCTATTTTTTTTTGGATTGTGGATATAGCTTGCTCGACATCAATTTTTCATCATCAGAGACCTGTATCAAGTGGGGCAGAATCGGTAAGGCTGACCAGGCTCTTTTAAGAACAAAACTGCGCAAGTCTATGTTCGGGCACCACAAACATAAGGGAGGTTAATAAGTTTTCTAACAGTTAGGAACCGTACAGATTTGCACATGATTTTTTTCAATCGCTCCAAGTGTCGACTTGCGGTTGCGCGGGCCGAACATCAGGTGCTGGTTTCCCCACTCTGGTCAATGAGACAGGAATCTGCGCATGGGCGGTCACATTGTGATCACATGCCGGTACATTCCGGGCAATTGGTGTACCGCCGATCAGCTGAGGGGTTGGCTCCGCTGTCTGAAGTCATCCCCATCTATCGAGGCGAATCGCTTCAATATGGCTACCTTTAGCCCCAGGCTCCACTTTTCGCCAACATGCACTGATGTCAGTACATAGCCTCCATCACAATTTACGGAAGATGCAAATATGGGCGGCTGTCACCATTAACTACGGAGCCGGGTACAGCAGATCCCAAGGGCTCTGATGTGGGAGGTGGAGACCTGTCATAGCCCCATTGCCATCAATTGAGCGCCTGGCATTAAGTATGGAGGTGTTTTCAATTCGTAGAGTTGGTTTTGTGACGAAAAGTAGAGCCTTAATAGCAGTGTTTTACAAACATTGCAGGATTTGGGCCAGATTTATCGATGACACTCTTTGAGCAACAATACGTGCTCACGACATCTATTCTGGCCCATGTAATATACGGGCCCCATCCCAAGTTGTATTGACGCGGATTAGTTCAAAACCGTTAGAAACCGGGATATGACAGTTTGGCATCATCTGGGAATAATTCTACAGGCACCTTTTTAAACCAATATATACCAATACGCGGATATGTTGAATCCTCAGTTTTTTATCACACAATCCTTTTTGTGACCATGGAAATAAGCCCAGTGCCCTTCTAGAAGGTGGCCCCCGCTCCCTATCGGGGTTTGCTTGATCATTCTTGGATCTAAGGGTAGCTCCCGGACATCGTGTTTGTTTGAATATGGGGCTCTATACGGTACCTTTGGGGAATCCCTGTATGGAAAGTTTTATGTGAAACATTTATGTTGGGGTCAATCCTTCTGATCCATCATGGCGGACCCCTTTTCCCCTCGTTTCCAGTTTTCCATCGCAAACTAGGATATAGAGTGGACAACTCAGCATGCAACGTTGTTAATTTATGTTATGGTTTGTTAATGTATTATTAAAAACCAACCGGACAAGCCTTTTTTACTTCTAAACACTTTTTTTCAAATTGACTTTTTTTGTTAAATGGACTCGTATTTGACTTACATTATCTGTATTGGGTTGATCTATCATCACAGGGATCCCTTGTTGTCTCCCAATATTGACAGAATGACGTTTGAACGTGTATCTCTGGCTCTAAAATCCATGATGTGGAGTGGTGGAATTGAGGATGGGGACACCTGGCCCGTTATGTCTATATATCTACCACGTACCTCCCCCCCCTCCCCGAGAAACCAAAACCCAACACCAGCCAAGGAAAAAAAAAAAAAAAAGACAAAGAAACAAAATAAAAAGAAGAAAAAGAAAGAAATAGAAAGAAAAAAGAAAGGGCAAAAAAAGAAAAAGACAAACTAAAGAGAAGAGATAAAAAACATAATAAAACACAAAAAAAAAAAGAATCATAAACGAAATAAACAAAAGAAAAAAAAAAAAAAAACTCGTAAAAAAAAAATACCCAAAAAAAAATAAATAATAAATCAAAAAATAAAAAAAAAAAAAGAAAAATAAATACAGTAAAAAAAAGAAATAACATACGTAAAAGAAAAAAAAAGAAAGTAAAAGAAAAAGAATAAAAAAGAAAAAAAAAAAAAGAAACAACAAAAAAAAAGGAAAAAAAAGAAGAAAAGAAATCCCAAAAAAAGGAGAATAAAAAAAAAGAAAAAAAAAAAAAAACAAAAAAAAACAAAAAAAGAAAAAATAAAAGAGAAAAAAAAAAAAGTAAATAAAAAAAAAATACAAAAAAAAAACAAAAAAAAAAAAAAAAAAACAAACAAAAAACACATCAACATAAAAACAAACAAAAATAAAACAAATAAACGTTCAACACCCAACAAAAAAAAAAAAACAAAATCCACAACCAAAACCAACCAACACTACCCACTCAACAACACTAAACCCTCACACTCCCCCCACCCCCCCCCCCCCCCCCCCCCCCCCCCCCCCCCCTTGATAAACATGTCAAGCATCCCGTTTTGGCCGGGAAGGTCACGTTTGTATGTGGCTTTCCCGGTCAATTTTCCATGTTTTTCTTTGGAACGTAGCTGCATCTAGCAGGAGATTGGGCGTAACTCTCCTTGACCCTGAATGTCCACTACTTGCACAGTATCAGCACAAGGTGGTTGGGGACATTAGCAGAAGGAGGAGTAACGCCTCTCTCCCTTTGCACTAGAGCAGCCAAAAAAGGTCTCCATGCGGTACACGACGGGAAAAGTGAAGGCAGTGAATCACTTCGGGACGTTGGAACGCGGTAAGACCATACAATGTACCGGATAGTGACGTCACTGATGTCATCTTCTGTACACCCCCGGTTCTGCGATGCTTCCAAACTTGACAGGTATGATTCTGACATGACGTTTAATCATGGCTCCATTGCTTTGCATGGAAACTGCGGGTCTCCATGCAAAGCATCGGCTGAGCTGGAGAGAAAGCAGAGCTGCTCCTCCGATTTCTGACAGCAGCGTGCTGATGTCATTACGCTGCTGCAGGGAACATCGGACGGCTCCAATTTCGAGCCATGTGTTCCCTGCTTAAGGCTTAGGTGATGACCTATCCTAAAGTTTCTTTTCTGTCCGTGCTATAGTCTGCATAGCTGTATGGGTTCTGAAATAAAATAAATTATTTGTTTACTTCAATAAAAGTAGACACAGTTTGCAGTCGGCCCAAAATAACCGTCAACAAGGAAAACTCAGCTCTGTGCGGCTGACCCTTAGTCACCTCCTGCACGACTCAGAATGCGGCACGCCAGCCATTTCCTAGCTGTTCTCCCTCCTAAAGGGCAGCTTCACCTGCTTTAATGAGTCTGCCGTGTGACAAAATATCAAACTAATCAAGCATAATCATAAAGAATAGATTTCCGCATTAAGTACCCACTCAGTGTTTACTGTATATGTAATCCGGTTATTTATAGACGCTTGGCAAGTCGCTGCCTTTTCCCTGGTTTATTGTGCGCCGCGTTTCATTCCCCTTCCGCGGAATTGTTTTATTCTAAACATATGCTCGGCTGTCATATTTAATACACGAAAAAACAAGAAATTACAGAAAGAGAAAAATAAAATGTTTTCCTTCTTGCTTTTGATCTGAAATTATTATTAGATTTAAAAAATCAAGCCGTACCGGTGTGATTTTGTAAATACAATAATAATTTCGGTAATTAGAACTACAGGCAGACTTTTAGCATTCTGACTGGGGAGTAAATTATCTCTATTGTTGTAGAAATCAACCCAACAGCAGCTTTTATGGGTTTTTTTCCCATTTAATTAGGCGGCGATGAATAGCTCACTCAGGGCAAACGGATGAAAGTGGAGGTGATCTAAGCCGCCTATTGTAGAGAATGCGGATACAATGCCACTCATCCATATACAGGGTCACGGCAGAGTATTCCGTGCAGCTGAGGAGCCTGTGTAATCATAGTTGATTGTTGTTATAACATTCTGCACGGATTTATATTCAGCGTTACCCAGCTAGCAGCATGGCTGCCGAAACTATTTTATTTTGTGGTTTTATTTGGAGGGATTTTTTTAATGGTGAAGAAAATGAACGTCAGGTCAATGGCCGCCATGTTTTTTTGGGGTGTGTTGCAGGTTGATCATCCACTCTAGACACCCTAGAATGGGGGTTCTCTGGGAATGTAAATTATGCAGATTTGGTGGATATTGGGGAAGCCAATTAACCTACTGCATGTCTTGGGAGTGTGGGAGGAAAGCAGAGTACCCAGAGGAAACCCACACAGACACAGAGAGAACATGTAAACTCCTTGCAGATAGTGCTCAGGCTGAGATTTGAACCTAGTACACTAGCACTGCATGGTCAGAGTGCTAACTGGCTGCACTATGTTTTTTTCTATAGTAGCGTGTCAATATACATGTTGGGCCAAGTCACGGCAAATGCCCTCACAACGCCAGGCTGAGAGTTGTTGGTCCATCAGCATCATGCTCACACATGGCAGTCACATAAAGTGCCCATTATGGCGTGCCAAAAAAACATGCTCAATGTTTCTGGGTTCTTGTTCATTTAAATTAATCGAGCACAGTATTAATCGGGCACAGTGTAGCCAACATGGTGAATACCACACCCTAAACACCCCAACACAGCACCCAAATGTCTATGACGCCTGCTAGTGTAGACCTTGCCTTACACCTATTTTCATAGAGAATGACTGTAATAATGAATGTGTTTAGTATTTCCGGTGCCCATCAAACAAGCTTTTAGGGTATGTTTACACTTCCACCCGGCTGCCTCCCTGGAACAGAAGCTGCATCACTCTACTGAGCGGTAGGAACGGTTGTGAAATTTCCACTATAGTACCGTATTATTCGCCATATAAGCACCGGCATATAAGACGCACCCAGTTTTTAGGGCAGGAAAACCAGAAAAAAAAGATTTAATACGTTTTCACGTCAATTGGGTTAATGCAATATATTCAGTGAATGCAATATTCAATTCAGCCAGCAGGTGTCACTAGTAGCAGTAAACTCTCAGCTGAACAACATCATCTCTACACTGTACACTCTACAGGAGGAGGGGATGCCGGGCTTTCTCCTCTCCTCTCACTGTGTGATTGCTGTTCCCACGGACAGAAGAGAAAAGGTAGATGCAAATTCATCTATACTTTTC
>CM070037.1:117272679-117284102 GCA_036250615.1 Ptychadena robeensis | reverse complement strand
AAATTATTCCTCAAAAATACCACTTGCCTAATAATTCTGCACTCCCTGTATATATATAAGTAATATTTTGGTTTCAGATATTTTTGTTAAAATTATTAGTATAGTTCCACTTTAAACTGCTATTTTAAACTATTTCAGAAATGGGATCTCTAAAGCTGGCCATACACCTTTGGATTTCTCTGTCAGATTTCCTTCAGATCAGATCAGATCTACCAACAACCATGTAGTATAGTGTCCTCCCTGATAGAATACATAGTGATTGGAAGGTGTAGAAAGGTCCTCATATAACATGGTTTTGGTAAAACAAAATCTGATCTGAAGGAAATCTGACAGAGAAATCTGAAGGTGTATGGCCAGCTTATGGGGAATATTTTGTGTATGTAAAACAAGAAAAGAATCCAACTTTCAATTTGGTTTTAATTATTTAATAGGAAGAGTCTTTGTTTTGCTCACACATGCTATTCTATCAATCAGCACGATTTAGCAGAGGACAAAACACATCATTTGCAGGAATGTCAGGATGTCAAGGATGACAGCACTTGACACCTGACGCACGGAATATTAACTACCTTGCTACAGCATACAGCTATTTATTAAATTGGATTTCTTCAATGAGAATGCCGAAAGTGAAGTCATTTACATAAAACAAAAATTAGGTTCATACTGTTTTGAACAAAAGGGATGCAGCCAACAATTTCTTTAGGATGACGGTATAGTCTCACTTTTTCAGGTGAACAACTGATGTATAGGTGAGTTGTATATATCACTTATATACCAGTGCAGGTCTGAAACTGTGAAAAAGCTTTGGTAATTATAAGAACCGCGTTTCCCCAAAAATAAGACACTGTCTTATATTATTTTAAGTGAAAAAAATGCACTACTGGGGATGGCCGCAGTGTTGGTGCAGTGAACACGGCATGTTCTATTTTCTTCTCGCCGGCGAACAGTACGGGTGTTTGACCCGCCCCCTTTGCCGACTAGAAGAATTGTGGATTCGCCGGCCGGATCAGCCACACAGGGATCTAAAAAGATCCGGCCGGTGGAAGAATATCCACACCGCCGGCATCTGTCAAGATTATTTCGACGGTAGTCTTCGAGAGACACAGACGCACCACTGGAGTTGGCCATTTTGCCACGAAGAAGCAGACATCAGACTTTTCCTAAAGTCCGATACGCCTGTTCGCAAACGGCCATGGTCGATGTCCGCCCATCACCATTCACTACTAAGTAACATTAAGTAATTTAACTTCCATAGCAGTGGTGGGCAACTGAGCTGATATGGAGGGCCACAAGTGCGGCCCTCGTCATCACTAAAAGGCCGCACATAACATGTAGGACTGCCAGAGTTGATTAGGAAAGCCGGGTGATATATGGAATTCTCCATATAGATCAACAAAGGTTATGTGCCTCATAGACATTAAAGTAGTCTAGTAGAAGCATAGGCGCTCAGGCCCTGTCTGGGTCACTCATTAGCTTTCACGAATGCCATTTAGCTCGCTCAGCTGGAGGCTCAGCGAGTCCCTCTCCTTCTCTTACCGCTCTAAGAAGTTTCCAGACGAGGACACAAGGGTGGAGGATCAGTGAACAGGTGAGTTCCTATGCCATATGTATTAACTAGTTTTGGGAGGCGCATGTGGAGGATCAACACCCAAAGGGCCACATGCGGCCCCGGGGCCGCAGGTTGGGCACCTGGGCTCCATAGACTGAATTTTATGTAAAATGTATTTGATGTATTATATAGAATGGCCACTAGATGTCACTGCCATCTAATCTTTTTCCTTCAGCTATTCTGGGCTTCAGGATGTTTTTTTACTTATTATTTTGTTGGGGCGGCATTCCCCCAGCTCTCTGTATAGCTGAACTCAGTTGGCTGCTGCTACTACAAAGTGGGTAAAATACAGCAGCTTTTTCTCTGGGTAGGTCTTTCTGGGGGGAGGGCTTATATTAAAAGCACAGGGGAAAATTAAGCTTGGTCTAACTTTAAGGGTAGGTCTTACTTTTGGGGAAACATGACAGTCAAAAGTAATAGTAACCTTGGGGGTGAGAGAGTTAAATGGAAAGGGTGGACCTCAGGGGCATCGGAGCCTTTATTTCAATATGTTTTTAACTTTTTATTGAACTAAATATAGCTTCCAGAGCAAAAAGCTGTTATCGGTCCGATTAAAAAAATCGCGCCATCTGCGGATCCCTCCGCCACCCAGTGTCACGTCATTATGTCCGTGACACTGGGTAAGGAGTAGTGATGGCCGAACTGCCCGCAAGGCGGACAGTACGGGTATTCGACCTGCCCTGTCCGCCGGCGTGAAGGAGCCCTCTATTCTTCCTCCGGTGGAATCATAAGCAGCGAGATCCCGCCGCAGGAAGAATGTTTCCACTGAAGACCGAGTAGAGAACCCGGTCTTGCAGTGGAAAACCGGCTCGCACACCCGGATGTCAGTCACATAGAAAAACTATTCCAAAACTTTTGTGGTTTGTCCACATGACTTTTGGCATACTGCAGTCGACTTTGGGCCCATGGATCAACGCTATGTTTGGAGGAGGAAGAACAAGGCCTATAAAAAAAAGAACACCTTGCCTACTGTGAAGCATGGCGGGGGGGGGGGGGGGGGTCAATCATGCTTTGGGGCTGTTTTGCTTCTGCAGGTACAGGGAAACTTCAGCGTGTGCAAGGTACCATGAATTCTCTTCAGTACCAGGAGATATTGGAAGGAAATGTGATGCAGTCTGTCACCTGAGGCTTGGGAGACGTTGGACCTTTCAACAGGACAATGATCCCAAGCTTACCTCTAGTCCACTAGAGCATGGTTGCAGATGAAAGGATGGAACATTTTGGAGCGGCCATCGCAGTCACCAGACTTAAATCCGATTGAGAACCTCTGGTGGGACTTGAAGAAAGCAGTTGCAGCACGCAAGCCTAAGAATGTGACTGAACTCTTCTTTGCCCATGAAGAATGGGCGGAGATCCCCGTAGATCGCTGCAGGACACTTGTGCCACGCTTTGCTTTACGTGTAAAAGCTGTTATAATTGGAAAAGGATGTTGTACTAAGTACTAAGAATGAATGTCACTTGGGGGGTGAATAAAATTGATAATGATGTGACACAGAAAAGACATTTGTGGTTATTTCATTATTAATGTTATGTTGTATTTGTCTGATGCCTCGCTGATTTCATTGTAAACAAGATGACTGAAATGATCAAAATCAATGTCAAAATGGCCAAAACACTCAATTTCAGTGGGGGTTGAATAATTTTGAACACAACTGTAAACCTGTATAAATAACTCATGTACATCCAGTCTTCATCCAGGGACAGCGACCCTTAAAAAAAATACTTACCTTTCCTCGTCAGTGTCTGGTCCTCCAGGCTGCAAGATGGAGGAGCAAGACTCTTCTGTTCTCGCTCCCTCCACCAATTTAAATCTGAATCCGGGGACACTCTACCCCTCTGTGTCACCCGCTTTATATGTTGCTGCTTTCGGGGACATAGGTAGGTAGACGTCAATGGGGGGGGGGCCAATGAGAGAGGGCAGATGTGGAGGCGGTAGGTCCGCTTAAACATTATGTTGGTGCTGTTAATTGTGTTAATACAACTTTAAAATGTTAATATTAACAGTGATAATAACGACAATCACAACAAGCAGTGTGTTCACAGATGCTTGTGTTAATAAAGACCAGCAAAAAACAACCTAAAAAAGAATGAAACGGCACTGCGATCTACTCCTGGTGCATTGATCGGCCATGTGGGCACCAATGGTGTACATAGGTAGGTAGACGTCAATGGGGGGGGGAGGCCAATTATAGAGGGCAGATGCGGAGGCAGAAGGCCGGGTTAAACATGATGTTGGTGCTGTGTTAATACAGTTTTTAAATGTTAATATTACCAGTGACAATAATGACAATCACCAGAAGCAGTGTATTCACAGATGCATGTGTTAATAAAGACCAGCAAAAAAAAACTAAAAAAGAACGAAACGGCACTGCGATCTACTCCTGGTGAATTGATCGCCCATATGGGCACCAATGGTGTACACAATGGCTTCCTTTTGTTACATATTGTATTTTAAGTTGATTTACTACAGACAGACCTCACAATACCGCGCCCTGCGAGCCATCTTCTATCTATATGATTGGAATAGAAAAGCAATAAGAGATATGTTTGTCAAAGAAAAGGTTATCGCACCTGTCACCCATGGATAGACCTGAATCAATATGATGAGTATGCTATGATCCCGAGTTTAAATTGTGCAAATGACAGGAGCTTGGGTCACCCAGCCTGACCTTCCTCTACCTGTGACTTGCCTGGTGATGTTTGATCTCTGCTAGAGAAAAGATGACACTAACTATGATAACTGAATGATGATTTATACAATGTTTGTGCTGCAATTATTTCCACAACCAAGAAAAAATTTATAATGTGCTGAAAGGTTGAGGCCATTGGGTCACAAATATTTCTAGAGAAAAACCTAGAATTGCCAATTTTTCTGTTTTTGTATATATTACATAATGGGATTTCCCAGAAGTAACATGTCTATTTAGAGATAATCATTTGTACTGTATTGTCAGAGATCCCTGCAGTTCCAGTTCTGTTCCTTTGCCTCAGAGAAATAGAGTGTTCAGCAGAAGAGCTCCCTCTCCTGGATGCTAGCAGTAATTCCCTACCTTGTCATGTGCCCCTCCTTCCAGCCCTGTTTAAGAAAGCCTCAGACAACAGGAAGTTGCCTGAGCTAATAGGTCTTCTATGTCTTCACTTCCAGGTTCCTGTGTTTGCTATACTTAGGCTATGTCTCCACAGCGTTTTGTGATCCATCGGGACCTTCCAAATGAATGTCACATGTGGTATTTATTATCGCATTGTGAATATAAATGTACAACACATGGCCATAATCTTGCCAATGCACAACATCTTTAATATTTGAAATTGCGAATACCCGCTACATATTCATGAAATTTGTGAATCCTACGAATAGATTCACAATTCAAATATTCAAGCTCAACTCTACTGACCCTCGGCTTTGTTTCATCCTTTCGCACTAGGACTTATTGTCAGCTACTAACTGCACGGGTGCATCTGAGGACTGCAACCTGAGAATCGTCTGCAACAAAGTCTATCACACTTTGCGGGGTGCTCCGGTGAACACCAGGCAGTTCCTGACACTCTTCTTCTCAGATTGTTAGTCCAGTGGGTTCACTCCCTCATATCATCTGTGTCACCCCTGCTTTGGTGTAACCCATCATGACATGTTTATATTTCCCAGACCCACTGCTTGTGGTTTCCCCAAATACTTGGGGTGACAATGCTAGCTACATTTCAAATGCTGACTATGTGGTCCGTAGTGGTAAAAAAAAAATGTATGCTCCTGCTTGTAGACAACAACTTAACAGACAGGTAGTGGCCCTTGGCTACATCCTTAACAACAATTTTTGGTTTGGAGATCGGTGGGAGTGCACACACCAGGGGCTTGATTACATTTGATGTGTGGGAGCCATAGTATTCGCTAAAGTGACCATAGTGTAGATTGTGAGAAACATCATTCCAGTCTCTTGATTGATTGTTGTGGGTACCGTATACCCAACTCAAATCTGCCATCAATCTGGCCCACATCTATGCGTGTGTTCCCAGCTTTAGTAGTGCCGGGTCCTCTGCGATTGAACACAGGCAGACTTGATGGTTTAGAAAGTCCCTCATATTACATGTTTTTTGGTAAAACAAAAGATCTAAAGGAAATCTAAAGGTGTATGGGGGCCCTATGTTTCGTAAATGTCGATACCGTACTATAAGGCGATAACACATGCTGTTATTTTTTCCCTCAGATTCTCGGTACAGACGATGACTGGTTTAAGGCGGAGCTCCGAGGCAATGAAGGCTACGTACCTAAGAATTATGTGGAAATGAATGTTCCAAGGTAAGTAGTTGTCACAATGTGTCACACAAATACACTGCGACTAGTGATGAGCAGCATAGGCAATATTTAAATTTGCGACATTTCACAAATTATTCTCCAAATTTTTTAATTCAATATTTCCGGTTTACTTTTTGCAAACATCGGCACCTATACATGAGAATATTGTGATTGCAATGTCACACCGACATGGAATTTGCCTGAAAGGCCCCCATACACGGCACGGATTCGTGCCGGATTCCGGCGCGATGGATTCCGGGCGCGTGCACTCGGATCCATCGTGCCGGAATCCCCTGCAGCCCATCTTGCCCGTCCGATCGCGTCCGATGGATCAGGGGCACAGAATCGGATCCGAGGAAGAACCAACCTGTTGGTCTTTTCGGTCCGATTCTGCTCTGATCAGGGGGCGTTGCGGTCAGGGAGGCGATCCATCGGACACGGATCCCTCCCGGGTCCGGCCGTACAAGGTGGGCTGCCACGATCGGATTCCCTAATTGACTAATCGTTCTCACCTGTGGATGCCAGCGGAATCGCCGGAATCCATCGGGTGCTGAATCGATCAGCAAGGGAATCCGTGCCGTGTATGGCTAGCTGAAGACAGCTTTTTTTTATTGTTCCATTCCTGAATGATCGATCGTTTGCTGATCCAATGAAAAATTGACCCATAACGTAGGAAGCCAACCATGGAGGATCTAGATGCAGACAGGGTAAAGCTAGCCACACATGGTTTAATTTTAGCGTTCAATCGACGTTAGATTCGAATTTGTAGTTTGATTAAAAAATCTAAAATCGATTTTAATTTAATCGATGTACACAACATGGGGAGTGCGATTATTGTTCAATTGTGACTGAAAAGTTAATCGAAGTGAACAAAAATCGTCGATTGAATTCCTCTTACGATTTTAGTTTCAATCGGAAGTGATGTGTTAAAGGGAAGTAGCCACACACATCGAGTATCATTGACTCGACCAAAAAAAGCTGCAAGGAATGTAGTTCGATGATTGTACAATCGACCAAAATTTTCCAACCTGTCCAATCACAATTCAATCGACGATTTGACTATCAATCGATCAATAATCGTCGATAGTACTATGTGGGCAGAAGTTTCCCCGCTGGTTTTCACTGTGTTTTTTTTTAGTCCATTAACAGTCAATAGATCTGATTTCAATGGACTTGGCGGGTGCGGGCACACATATGAGCCGCGGATTAGCCGCAGTGCAGACACGGAAAAAATATGTGGTAAATTATGTATATTTCTCCGTATCCACATTTCGCCAATCCACGGCAGTGGCAAAAGAAAACTTTGTGACAAGGACTCATATCTCCTCCCATATGTAAATAGCTGCTCATGGGTAAGTTGTTAGTGCCAAATTGTAAAATGTGTCTCTTCGTGAGTTGATCAGTGTGTTCAGAGAATAGGTATAGACACAGGCTATAGTTTCAGCCCTGACACTCTGCTGCAGGGAAGACCTCCCTCCTGCCACTGGGCTTTTGGCTGGAGGAATATAGAGTGAATACTGCATGGACCAGTCCTGCCTATGTTGCTGGAACATTCTATATATTCACTTGATATCTGAATGGCTTTGTCTCAGTTTTTTCCATAATTCCATAGTCTCTTTGTCTTATGGTCCGGTGCATCTTATAGTGCGAAAAATACAGTATATGTATTTTTGCTATGAGACAGTTTTGCCTTCTGGTAACTTCATTCTGCTCCAGCTATAAGATAATCCAAAATTTTCTTATTCTTCATTTTTCAAAATACCGTATTTTTCGGACCATCTCCCAAAATTAGGAGCAAAAAAGCCTGCGACCCTTGGCTTCCTGCCAGCTCTCCCGGCACAGAGATTAGCCGGGGAGCTGAAAGAGCTGTCAGATGTGAGATGCCGGTTGGTGTCCGGATCGCTTATCTGTACTGTATAATTTCCTATGCCTCAGAGCCCTGCTGGCATAGGCATTGAAGAGAGAGAGATAGATGAACTGGCATCTATACTTCTCTCCTGTCCATGGAAACTGCAATCACTGAAACTTCCACGGACACAGTAACAGCAAGATTGGCAGAGGAGATCAGAGACTGAGAGTAGACACTCTGCAGCTGTTGGTCCCCCTCCTCCTCCTGCTGATCAGTGTGGAGAATGATGTTGTGCTGAGAGTGTACTGCTGCTAGTGACACCTACTGGGTGAAATGAATATTGCATTCATTGAATTCATTGCATTAACCCAATTGATGAAAAAACGTATTCAATCTTTTTTTTCCTGAGTAGTCCGGTACACATATTTTTTTATTTTATCAAACACTTGAGAAGGTGCGATGGTAAAAGCCATTAGATAATGGTGAGATTTGGAATGGAAAACAGAGACATGGAACGTTGATGAACACTTCATAACGCTGTTACCTCGTAGGTTATGGTCAATGAGGTTGCAATGACCTAGTAGATCCATGACTGTGTTCACAGATGCTCTTATGCTGCTCTTATAAATATACTGAGGAGCGCATTATATTTCTGCTCAAGAGAGGTTTTCTCTCTTCAAGAGGGTCAGAAAGATAGTTATATGAGGATGAATTATTCATATGGATGGTCTAGGTCTGTGTCAAGAGGGAATGTGATGATAAGAAGGGCAGGATGTCAGAGTAGTGTAGTATGGCAAATCAGGGCCCCATGCTAGGTAATTTTTTAGAGCCCCCCCCTTCTATTAGCACCCCCTCCAAATCTGAGGCTTCCTGCATGGTAGATTCTGCTGCAGATGGACCTCCCTGTTCCTGATTCTCCGATTAGCTGTCTCCATCCACAGGTCACCAACTGGCTTTGGGTCACATGTAACTCTCACAGTACAACACCGTTTGAACCCCCAGAACAGATAAGTTGCATTCCTAATTTCATAGTTATTAATGTTTCACTGTATTTATAATAGCGACATAAATTGTATACATAACAATAAAAACTTTTACAGTAGTGTATACATGATAAAGTGAAGTTGTATGTACAGCTATTTTTTAATCTCAACTCAGTCTGCAATATCAACTTCAGCCACAAGATGTTGCTAGTTTACACTTGCCGTTAATTTACAGAACACATCACCGGCTACTTTTACACACATCCGTGACGAGGTGGGGGTGTAGAGGGGGACGCTGCAGATCTCTCCCCCTCTGACTTGTATGCAGATGCGCAGAGGCTACTGTCAGCCAACGCGCAGGACAGGGAACACAGTATTGGGCAGCAAACCATGTCAGGGTTTTACTACTGAGGTATGAGATCTGGGGGTTCAAACGTGTTGAACTGTGAGAGTTACATTTGACCCACAGCCAGCTGGTGACCTGTGGATGGAGGGCCAATCAGGAACAGGGAGGTCCATCCGCAGCAGAATCTACCATGCAGGAAGCTGATTCAGAGGACAGTGAGGGAGACAGTGAGGAAGACCACCCTACATATGGGGTGAGAACCAAACACCATCTCCTCCTCATCTGAGGAGCTCACTAAAGAAGTTATGCAGTGCCTCGGAATAAGGAACACAACCTTTTAAATTATGGTTACCGATCTACAGTATATTTGATTATTTCAGTTTATGTTAGGAAAGATGTTATAGCAAATATGTGGCGTTTTCTATGAATCAATAATATAAAGTCACAGGCGGTGGAGGGAGGTTGGCTATGCACATAATTAGGCATATTTTAATGCAGTGTGACTTTGATGAATCATTAGACACTGCGCATTACCGCTGAGTGAGTGGCTGGATGAAAAGGCCTCATTATAAATACTATTATTTGTACATTATTATTTATACCGAAAAAAAGCCTGTCAGGAATAGTTATCAGCATGTTAGCAATACAGTCAGCAGGCTAGTGTGTGCTTATGTGTATATATACAGGGGTGCACATAACTTTTTTAGTGAGCTCCTCAGATGAGTACCAGGAGGTGGTCTTCCTCATTGTCTCCCTCACTGTCCTCTGCATCAGCCTCCTGCATGGTAGGTTCTGCTGCAGATGGACCTCCCTGTTCCTGATTGATCCTTCGATTAGCTGTCTCCATCCACAGGTCACCAGCTGGCTTTGGGTCAAATGTATCTCTCACAGTACAACACCGTCTGAACCCCCTGATCTCATACCTCAGTAGTACAACCCTGACATTTTCTGGGCTAGTAACTAACCCCTGAGACTACCAGCAGTCCAAATGTCATCCTTTCATATTCCAGCTGTCACACAGTGCTTTTCTCTTGTCAGATTTTACCCTTATATATGTCTACTCTGACTTTCCGGGATCTCTATTAATTTACATTCCCAATGTCACCCCCCTAACTGCAACCTTTCATAGTTATTCATGTTTCCCTGCGGTTATCCAAGTGACATAAATTGTATACATGTAACATTTAGCTGCGGCCGCCCAGACACGGAGCGCCTCTGATAGAAAAATCTTTCTGCATGCTAAGCAAATGGCAGACAGACAGTCTCTGTAGTGTGGCTTCACACAGCTCTCAAACAAACTTTATTTCAAAAAAACGCAGAAAACATAGGAAACGTGTATGTCACATGACTGTCCCTCACAACACTGCCATCTACTGACAATACAGCAAAACAGATATTACACTGATATAATTGTTGCTAATACAATACAAACCTGTATTCTAAGGCTTTGTTTCCATTGCGTTGGGACCCCCCCGCTAAGCGTACACGCTTAACGGGGGGTCCCAACGTAACAGATAGACTTACCTGCTCGGCGGACGGGTCTGTCTTCATTGCGCTGAGCCGATCCGCCCGTGTCAGGCTGAACGTAGTCGAGTACGTTCAGCCTTTACACCGGCGGATGTGTAAACAGACCATCCGCCGGCAGGCTGAGTCTGTGAGATACGTCGGGACCCCAGCTAAGCGTATACGCTTAGCGTAGGGGTCCCGGCGTACAATGGAAACAAGCCCTTACAGCCTCCAAGTTGTTAGTACACATATGAGCTGTGTAACAATAATGCCGGTACGCAGAGCAAGGTTTTGGCCCCTCTTGAGTACCAGAGTACCACTTATGTGCACCCCTGTATATATATATATAGTGGCATTTACTAGATTTGGTAGCACCCAGTGCTTAAAACCAGTGTTGAGCTTGAATATTTAAATTGCGAATATATTTAACAAATATAGGCTATTAGAAAATTCTCAAATTTCGCAAATATGGTGGTGGATATTCGCAATTTCGAAAAGTATGCGATATTATGCACTGAGAAGCTTACGGCCATACATTGTGATTTTATAATCGCAGTGTGAAAATAAATACCACATGTGACCATTGATTTTGAATATAATTGAGATGCAAATCGAATATTAGTAGAATTATTCGCAAAATATAGCAAATTCGAATGTTGCCTATGCCGCTCATCACGGTGTGGTATATATGGTGTGCTGCGAGTAATACAAGTGTCAAGTTGTTCAGGAATGATAGATAGTTATACACATACAGCAATGGGCAGAGAGGGCAATCATGTACCATTAGGCTGAACTGTTTAACTCTCTGGCCGGGGCGCCCAAAACCCACACTTTCTAAG
>CM070037.1:117260749-117271241 GCA_036250615.1 Ptychadena robeensis | reverse complement strand
CAGGGAGGACCCGGCACTACATAGTTGTTGGTAGATCTAAAGGAAATTGTATGGAGAGACATAATGTTCATAAGTTATTGTTTAAGTATTATTTCAAGTACCGTAACTTACACTTTATTAAGAAAGGTACGGGTATACCTGGTCATAACAACTGCATTATTGATATCGCAATATAAATCTATAAGCAATGACCAAATAATAAGAAAAAAGAAGCTAAAAAATGCATTGTGATCTGCAGACTAATGCCTTAAGGCCCCCATACACCTTACCATACAATTTCTGTACAATCAAATTTTGTTCTACCAAAACCATGTAATATGAGCACCTTTCTTATCCTTGCAATCACTATGTATTCTATCAGGGAGGACCTGGCACTACATAGCAGTGATATATACCTTCCAATCACTATGTATTCTATCAGGGAGGACCCGGCACTACATAGCAGTGATATATACCTTCCAATCACTGAGTATTCTATCAGGGAGGCCACTATACTACACAGTTGTTGGTAGATCTAATGGAGATTGTATGGATTGATCTTAAGGTGTATGGGGGGCTTTAGAAATGTTATTCTCTACATTTTGCATATATAAACTAGAAAATATACAAACCGCCCAAAGTATTGCAGATTGCGATCCACGCGCATCCACCGCAGGGAAAAAGACGCAAAGATGAATGGCACAGTGTCTACTCCACGTTATCAAAGAGACACGGCACTTTATATAAAACATAGGATGAAAAGTCTTCATTACGGCACTGCACGGTGGCACTGGAGACATGTCCATTGAAAATGGGTGTGTCTGCAAGACACAGAAAAACAGTGCCTGAAAAGCATGTTTGTCCCCCATTTGATGCAGCAGGAATGCACCCTTAGCCGTGGGCAAACTGCCCACAAGTCAGCAGCTGCGTGTTTTGTTATGACACATGCTCTAAGGCCCAGGTGCCCAACATGCCGCCCTTTGGGCATTCTTTGGCGGCCCCCCTCTGTCCTCAACCTGTGGCCCCTGAAACCTAACTGTTATTGCATAGGGCATAGGAACTCACCTGTCTGCTGATCCCCTGCTAACAGGTTCTGGTCCAGTAACTTCTTAGAGTCATAAGAGGGGTAGAGGTGATAAACTTATGTGATAGGCGTATGTTAAAGCCAATCAGTGACCCAGATGGTGCCTGAGCAAGTCCCTCGCCTCTCCTCTTCTCCTGTAGTGTTGGTGGGAGGATCAGCAGACTGTTGAGTGCTCCTACTATTCCACCAATGAATGGGGGTGATTGTATAATATATATTGTGGCACGTAACTTCAGAATAGGGGCACATAACTTTTGAATCAAATATATCATCATTGAATCATATATATCATCAGTTGCTTTGATTATATCTATGAGGCACATAACCTTTAACCTCCCTAGCGGTTGAGACGAGCCTAGCTCGTCCGAGCTTTAGGCTCGCCTCAACCGCCCGGGAAGCCGCCGATGGGGAGACTTTATGCCTCCCCGGAAAGCTGCGGCGATTGTTTACATCGCCGCAGCATTTCCGGGTTGGCGGCTCCGCCCCGATCGCGTCACGATGACGCGGAAGGGGGCGGGGGGGGCGGCGCCATAGACCTCCATGTTAATGGAGGAGCGCCGGCTTTCTCTCCCGCGCAGCTGTTGTCAGTAATGACAACAGCTGCGCGTAGAGCTCCGGCGGGATGCCGGAAACGGCGGGCAGTGTACTATGTACACTGCCTTGATCGCCCATATCGTGCCGTTGTAAACGGCGCGATATGGGCGGTGCGCTAGGAAGGTTAAGGATGTATATGAGACAAAATGAGCATTACCATACTGCAGTGTTACCTAATGCTTGAAGTATCATTTAAAATAAGTTTTGTTATTTAAAAAATAATGTCTTCTCGCTATGTCTGCTGTTTTTCAATGTAAAACACTTATACAAGTCAGTATAGGTTGAAAATGTTATGTGCTGCCCTTTGTTAATGCTGCAGGCCGCACTTGTGGCCCTCCATATCAGCTCAGTTGGCCACCACTGCTCTAAAGCTAGCCATACATTGTCGGATTCCATGGCCGGTCGATCACCTATCTGATCGATTCCGGCGATGTCAGCGGGAATCGGAGGTCCGATCGATCGGCCAATTAAGTGTGTCCGATCGCAACATACCACCTTGTCCCACGGATTCCTGGACGATTCCGTGTCCGATCGCTTACTTCCCAAATGGCAACTCCCCCTGATGTGTGCTGAATCGGATCAGAAAGACCAACATGTTGGTTCTCTGTCCGATCCGATTCTGGGCCCCCGAACGATCGGATGTGATCGGACAGACAAGGTGGCCTTCACGCGATTCCGGGGCGATCGTTTAGCGTGCACGCGCCCGGAATCGATCGTCCCGGAATCCGCTGGGAATCCGACACCTGTATGGGGGCTTAAGGCTTAAGCAAGGTACAGATGGCTCGATATTTGAGGCGTCTGATGTTTCCTGCAGCAGCCTGATGACGTCATCACGCTGCTGTCAGATATTGGAGGAGCTGGGGAGACAGCTCTGCTCTCTCCCTAGCTCAGCCGATGCTTTGCCTGGAGACCCGCGGTCTCCAGGCAAAGCAACGGACATCTGCCGTATTTACGGTCAGGTCCGATATGGCCGTTTTTGAGCAGGATTGATTGGTCCCGCTTGAAAACAGCGATGGCCGCATATTATATGGGCCAGATAGACGGCAATGAGCGCGCACGGAGCTCGAAACGGCCATCGATCTGGCCCATATCTTCATGACTGTACCCTGCTTTAGGCTAAACTGCGTTAACATTTTTAGTAATGTGCACAAGCCTGAGACTAAACACAAAGGGCTTCACAGCCTGCCATAGCTTCCGATCTGTCAGTCCGAGTCTCCGCATCAACATAAACATAACGGAGGCTTGACGTATGACGCGTCTATCGATAGTCAATGGATGCGTCACACTAACCTATTACTAACGTGTCCAGGCAATTTTGGCATATGACAGCCCATTGATTTAAAGGTATGTAGGACGGCCTATAATGTGACCCTTAACCGAGCTAATGGGGGGGCTTGAGCTAATTGTTTGGGGGGAAAGTTTGTAGTCTATGCCTAGCCTTTTTCAGTAACATAGAATACACACACTCCTCAATAAATCCCAATAGTTTTAGTTATGAATTGTGAAATAAATGCTAACTATGTGCAAAACAAAATTAGGAAACAAACTTTTTTTTTTATCTGGAAGTTAATAAATATACTTTGAGTAAATTTGAAGGGTCAATTTGGTGCTAAAGGAAATTTGACTGCATACCGAATAAACTAAAATACAACATATTACGAGAACCATGCGTTGTGCAACGAAGAAGAGATTGGGATAACAACAGCGGGCTAAATGAAGCAAAATTGAAGGTTTAAATAGCGGCTCACGTGGTGCACCATAAAGATAATAACATTGTGCTTTGACAGTGACAAGCTTATTGAGAACTTAAGTTGTCACTATATGTACTTAGGCAAAATATTTTCTTATATAATAGATACCATTTTCCCAAAAAGAACACCTACTCCAGATTCAGAATTTTTTTAGGAATGCAAGAATTATAAACAGTACTCCAAAAATAAGCCCTAGTTATAGTCAGATTTAGTTAAATGATTATTACCATATTTTTTTGACCATGAGACACACCTGACCATAAGATGCACATGTCACAAACTGTTGGGGTTTGAACCCATGACCAGCTGCACCTCAGGTGTTGGCTCTGCTCACTAGGGTACCGTCCTCTCTGGGCTACTCATTCTTGAATCTTCCTGATCTTCCTTGTTCCTGCCAGCCTAGCTAATTACCATGATCCTTGACACCTGCTACTTCCCCTATAAAGCCCAACCCTCTGCAACCTTCCCCTGCTTCCCCTGCTGATTATTGTTGCTCCTGAGCCTTGATCGTGCGACATCTCCTCCACTCCTCTGCTA
Organism: Ptychadena robeensis; assembly: GCA_036250615.1. Classification (NCBI taxonomy): domain Eukaryota; kingdom Metazoa; phylum Chordata; class Amphibia; order Anura; family Ptychadenidae; genus Ptychadena; species Ptychadena robeensis. The sequence continues at coordinate 117,267,296 of CM070037.1, read as the reverse complement.
TTACTGATTTACCGCTGCTCACCTCGGAACTGCCCTCGACTACTCTACTGCCTGATCCCTCACTACTGTCTACTTTTACTGCTGTCAAACCAGATTGTCTGACTACGCTTTTTTCCCCCTGCCCGGACCTACTGCCTGTTACCTGACTACGCCTTTGCTCTATCGTGCTACCTGCTGCGTCCAGCGGTCCTTGCCACTGGGCTTCTCCTCACTCTCCAGCCTCAGTGTCCTCAGATTCAGGTGAGCCTACGAACCCTCCAACCAATCTGAATCCTTGTCCCTTTGTCTCAGTTGCAGTTCCAGTCCCAGACACTGGGAGCCCTCTGCCTTCCACACTGTAAACAGGCTAACAATAGAAACCAATTGGAGGCAGTGTGATTGCAATACACTATACAATCTTAGTACAATATATATCATTATGTAGCTTCCACCACTTTTTAGTGAGCAAGAGGACTTCTAACTAAATTATTCCTAGGGAAGAAAAGGTTTTTTTAAAACATCTAGAAATAAAAATATATCTGGTAACGTCTCATCAGGGCTTAAGCTGGCCATACACCTTTAGATTTCTCTGTCAGATTTCCTTCAGATCAGATTTTGTTTTACCAAAACCATGTAATATGAGGACCTTTCTACACCTTCCAATCACTATGTATTCTATCAGGGAGGACACTATACTACATGGTTGTTGGTAGATCTGATCTGATCTGAAGGAAATCTGACAGAGAAATCTGAAGGTGTATGGCCAGCTTTAGATTCTTTTCTGGGTCATTCAGAACAGGTACAGATGGAAATGATTTAGATCATGTATTTTAAAGATAAAATCGTGCATAAAAAGATTATAGAAAAATTTTACAAAAACGTAATATGAGGAGATTTCTAATCCTATGTATTCTATCAGGGAGGACCCGGCACTACATAGCAGTGATATATACCTTCCAATCACTATGTATTCTATCAGGGAGGTCCCAGCACTACATAGCAGTGATATATACCTTCCAATCACTATGTATTCTATCAGGGAGGACCTGGCACTACAAAGCAGTGATATATACCTTCCAATCACTATGTATTCTATCAGGGAGGACCCGGCACTACATAGCAGTGATATATACCTTCCAATCACTATGTATTCTATCAGGGAGGACCCGGCACTACATAGCAGTGATATATACCTTCCAATCACTATGTATTCTATCAGGGAGGCCACTATACTACACAGTTGTTGGTAGATCTAATGGAGATTGTATGGATCAATCTTAAGGTGTATGGGGGGCTTAACAAATGAACAGAGATTTTCTCTGAATAAAATAGGAAAAAGGGAACTGGTCTGATGAATGATTGAACTTAACTGTGGGATCTGCCGATGATTTATAGTCCAAAGAAGTGTCCTTATATTCAAGTCCAAGTAATGATGGAATCCAGCGGTCCAATTCTGAAGTGGTGATGACGGGTATCAGAACCCAAATACAGCAATTCGAGGTCAGCGAAGTTTGTGTAGAAGAACTGAGGTTTCAGGACAATCAAGGACAGGCAATCCACAAGGACATCAATGCATAGAGAAAAGATGTTTCTAACCCCTTCCTCCTCCATGGGAGAAGTTGAAACCAGAGCTGACTAAACCTCTCACCTGAGTAAGTAAGCCCCCTCACTAGAAGGGAGGTGGGAGAACACAGGATAGTCAAATATGTGCTGAATACTTATAACTTGCAGGAGGAACATGTGGCCATGATATAGGTTATATATTCCATACCAGCATGGTTTCACAAACTCATAGAGACCAAACATGAATAGTTTATGTTATGCTATCCCTGATAAATTCATATCTCAGGTTTGAAATATCACACAAGCTCCGTTCTGGTTTCCTAATATCCATATTCCTATGGAGAGCCAATATCTACCATGTATGGAAGAATGTTTTTACTGGCAATCTCTACAATTCTTAATCCAAGGGGTAAATAAATGGTCAGATTTCTCTTCTTCCCTGTATGAACTCACTCATCCATCCCTCTCCTTTGAAGAACCAGAGTTCTGAGGTTTTATTGGGGGAATATTGAGTGTGGTTATCTCAATGCTCAGATGTATGAATCTAGGAGTATTTTACGACCCCTAGACGTTTACACAAGTGGGCACATTGTGCAATGGGGGACATTCCAGGGTTTTCTTAAGCTAGCCACACAGGGTTCGATTTTGTTTCAATCGATTGAATGAAAATCGAGAAATGCCCACATGGTACGATCGACGATAATTGTTCGATGAAGGCAGAAAAATTGATCGAATTTTGATCGGACATGTTGGAAAATCACCGTCGATTGTGCCAAAATCGTTTTATAATCGTCGATGTTTGTGGTGTTTCTCCTGGATCGATTAGATTCGATATAATAACATAGACCACTTCAATCGTTTCCAGACCAAAATCGACGATTTTAGTAATATTTTGGAATCGAAATCTCACCACAATCGCAAACTCAATTTGGGGTGTATGTTGATACGATTAAGATCGATTTTCGATTAGCATCGATTGAACCAAAATTAAACCGTGTGGGGCTAGCTTTAGAGAATTGGTTTGGAGTTTCCATACAATTTCTGTACAATCAAATTTTGTTCTACCAAAACCATGTAATACCAGGATCTTTCTGATCCTTCCAATCACTATGTATTCTATCAGGGAGGCCACTATGCTACACAGTTGTTGGTAGATCTAATGAAGATTGTATGGATCGATCTTAAGGTGTATAGAGTAGTGATGAGCGGCATAGGCAATATTCGAATTCGCGATAGTTCGCGAATAATTCTACTAATATTCGATTCTATATTCGTTAATATTCGCATGATCTAGATTCACAATTATAATCACCTTGTAATTACCTTTAAAATGAAAAATGGTCACATGATATATATTTGCAATCCATGCCCATATGCGAATATTCGAAATTGCAAATATCCGCCGCCAAATTTGCGAAATTTGCGAAATCTCGAATTTTGACGATATTCGCCAAATATATTCGAAATTAAAATATTCTAGCTCAACACTAGTATAGAGGGCTTAAGAGATTAGCGCCAACTGATGCGCACAGGGCGATTATTAGTCACAGCACCCAGTTTTCTAGCAGGAGAACAATAAAAAAAAATATCTGCAGTTTTCAAATCAATTGTGGAAAAATCCCCTTGCAATACCAAACTTCAGCCACAAGATGTCCCTAGTGCACACTTGCCATCAATGTACAGATTACATCACCGTCTTCTTTTTCACACATCGAGGAAGAGGGGGGTGTGAAGGGGACACTGAGTGCTGCAACTCTCCCCTCTCTGGCTGACAGTGATTCAAACACCACACTGCAAGCTGCAGAACCTGTCCAGGGACACCAAATATCCTTTTACCAAACCTACTCCGAATTATAATTCTTGCATTCCTAAAAAAAATTCTGAACTGTACTCCAAATAGAAGCCCAGCGCCTATCCAGGGACACCAATCAAATATCCTTTTACCAAACCTACTCCGAATTCAGATTTTTTTTAGGAATGCAAGAATTTTAAACTGTACTCCAAATAGAAGCCCTAGTTACAGTCAAATTAAATTTAGATTATTATTATTATTACTGTATTTTTCAGACCATAAGACACACCTGACGCACCAAGTTTTTAGAGCAGGAAGACAATAAAAAAAAATCTTACGTTTTCAAATCAATTGGGGGGAAAATCCCCCTGCAGTACCAATTTCAGCCACAAGATGCCCCTAGTCAACACTTGCTGTCAAAGTACAGACATCACCGGCTTCTTTCTCACACGTTGGGGAAGGGGGGTGGAGGGAGAACACTACAAGCTGAAGCACCTGTCCAGGGACTCCAAACAAATATCCTTTTATCACGTCTTCGTACCATAAGACACACCCTAATTTTACCCCCACTTTTGGGGAAAAACGTGTCTTATGGTCCGGTATATTTAGTGTCAGGCAGCTATATTACCTACATTATATATATATATATATATATATATATATATATATCTTAATGTAAAGATGTACCTTATTGGACACGTAGTCCATGGAAGGACACGGAGGAAACCTTGGAACACGTAAACTCGTACAACATGTGGACACTGTTTGACACCGCCACGGAGACATTTTTAAATTATCTACGAAAACCCTATTTCTACTTTTACTAAACAGGTGGGTTCATCGAACCATTCGGCTGACAAGGTGGCCCATTGGTTCCTCCTGGTTTTGTCGTTGACTCTCCCCTTTTTGTGGCAAACCCTTATTACAATATATCCTCCACATATTCTCTGTTGTCCACTTTGATGATCCAGCCACGCCTCCTGATGAAAATCGTTTCTTTGAAACGCGCGTCGATGTATTGGACTTTGTCACCAGCTTTGTGGTTATCGAAATTACAGAGAATGTTGTTCTGGATAACTGATGTCTCACACAGCCCAGATACTGCCTATATAATGGGGAACTTAATAAAACAACAAAGACTTTTAACACTTTTTCTTATTGCATGCAATCAATATGATAAATGCTGATGCTAATATATCCTTGTGTGCTTGATTTCTTTTTGATTTATATGGGTATTAGAAACCTTTAAAAAAAAACCTCTACACGAGGTAATATCTGAGGGTTGGTTTGGCCACACTTAAGTCCCCTTTCCTTTGCCTTTTAGGCACAGGAAATAACGGGAGACATCGGACCCGACTGATTTTCGGTGCCACTGCCCTCCACCCCCTGTCACAAATATTTGATTGTGATGGTGGCCCTTCCAAGTTAAGTGCTAGTGGTAAGCTCCTCTCTTTACTGGAAGGAGCCCGTGTAAAAGGGGGTGCTCCCCATACAGGAAGTTTAGGGGATCACTTGCACAGGAAGACAGAGGAACATAATAAAAGTAATAACGGGGCAACAAGCTAACTGACTGTCATTGCACACAGGCGATCTGCCACAGAATCTGTGAAGAAACGAAACGTCTATGCCCAGCTTTACTTATAGTTACTTTTGAGGGTTTAATAATCCTTTAAAAAGGGATAGGCAGAATGTGTGTCTGGCAGGGTGATGGTTAATTCCTTGGCTGTGTTCTTACACTCAGCAGACTCAGCTTTGCTTCTCATTATATAGAGATCTCATTGTGATCCCGGTGTTCCGGAACGCGTGGGAACTGTCATACATAAGCCCTAATAAAAAAAAAAGGTCTATAGCGTACATGAACATGGGGGAAGACAGCCCGCCATGAAGTTCTACAACCTGTAGCTCTAGAAATCCACAGAAAAAAAGTATCGCAGATTCTCAATGTTAAAGCGAACGCATTATAATTCACTTTATCCATTACCACGGGTGGCATTACTGCAAAGTTATACTAATAGTTTGCCATAACTATAGAGGATATATCAATGTTTATTTTTTGGAAATACTACAAAAGACGCTGTTTTCAATCAGAATTGCCCGATCTGGTGCACAAGTACAAGCATGACCCAGTCATTGGAACTATCACTGTAGCAATTGCTTAAGCCCCCCATACACGCTTAGATTTCCATGTGATTTTTCAGCCCAGTGCCAATCCAAAGCTTAAAGGGCCGAAATCGGCCGCCAAATCGATCTGAGTCATAACAGTATTGTCCGTAATTCTTGGATTGGTCTAATACTTTAGACGGGGACAAGTGTCCCAGTCCAAAGTACCGGTATGTCTCCTCAGCTCCGTCTGGGATCCGACGGGGCTGAGAACACAGGGCCTGTCTGCGGCTGCAGCACTCTCTCCCTCGGGCCCGAGCAGCTAGGGCGACCTGACAGACTGGCACACAAACGGTGTCATGGAATGCATTGATGTTGTCTTATTTGCCAATTTTTGCAAATAATTACCAATATTATTACCAATTTATAACAATTTATATTTTGATTACTGGCTCCTCTCCTTAGCCTATTTCTTGTGCGGAAACCATAATCCAAAGTAATAAAACAGTTATTGTAAAGTCTTGCTCAATTTTATTCACTTGGTAAATTGTTCCTGAACAAGAGCTGGTAATGAGGGTTGCAGGGAAAAGATGAGCAGGTGGCACCCCACTGCATCCTCCTCTATAGTATACAGTGGGCATAGGGCAGGTGGGTCTTTCAATGGTTGACATTTGTAGAGACACTTAATAATAGAGACACTTGATAATAGTCACACAAGATGATGATCACTACCTGTACACAGCCATACACTAGAGAGGAGAGATTTACTCACCCGATCCTGTGATTCGCCCTCGTTCCTTTCCTGGCCCTGTAATGGTAGTGCCCACCCCTGCAGTGTAAAATGATTAACTTGGCAAGGGAAAGAACATTTGTCCCCTCCCTGAAACACCAGGAGTCAATGATGAAATGGTCAAGGATCTTCTTTTCTCTGCCTCCTCCTAAAAAAGCAATGAACCCTTGCAGTGGGGAGGGGGCCTAGGACGGCATCATGCCCGGGCGAGATATCTGGGCATTGTAAATTCTTTCGATGCCCAGATGTCTCCCCCACAGCACTGTTGCCAATCCATCTGGCCAGGAGTGGAGATGCTTTCCGGTGTTCTGAGATATTTTGCT
>CM070037.1:117225812-117245054 GCA_036250615.1 Ptychadena robeensis | reverse complement strand
GGAGTGCCAGGTGCGGCTCACGGCCATCTATCTGGCCCAATCTAATGCGGGGTTCCTGTTTTCGAGAAGATTGATCGGAAACATGGGATATCGGAACATGCAAAAACAAGGCGATGTCCTGTGCTTTGAATAGGGACCACGGGTCGTCGGAATGGATGACACAGCACTGTGCAAGACCCAGCTCCTTCGCTGTTGGGCGAGCATGATGCTGTCATCGCCCTCTGCTGGAACGTGGCACGGATATTGAGGTGCTGGACTGGACAGGCAGGTCTTAGAATATAAAAAAGCTATTGAGCCTACACTAAGCTCTGTGCTGTCATCATGAAGGAGTGTAAGCGGATTCCAGTGCAACCTGTGAAGCTCTAGGGACCTCCATGCCAGTTAAGGCTGTGCTGAAACTTAATGGCAGATACAACAAAATATTGACCCCATGGCACAATTTTGGACATGGTCATTAGGGTGTATACTCACTTTTGCCGCCCGGGTTTGATGTGTGTTAAGTTATGGAAGTGGACAGCAAATGGTTTTCACGGGTATACAAGCTGTACACTGACACTTGTATATCTCATTGTTGTTGCATACAAAGAATTAGAGTATTTTACCACGACATCTGGGGGGTACTTATTTTGCGAGATATGCTGAATAGTGGACAACATTGACACACAATTTGACCCAAATTAATACACCAGCATGCCATATAACTACTCGAGGTGAACATCATAAGTTTCATGGCAATGGGGGACCTCCAAACTAGTGATGCCACTGATATAGTAAATAAGGTCCAATTGTTTTTAAAGCAAATAAACAAAAATCAATCGGAAAAAATTGCAGATTTCAAAGAGTGTTTGTGTGTCACTTCTCTGTTTGTTAATGCATGGCTATATGTTATGGTTGATTGGAATCAATAAGATACATCCAGAACGGCTGTTTATTGCCAACCAACAGTTACATGGCTCAATTACAATCCAATATCCTTGGTTGTAAAACAAGACCTAAGGAATGAACAAATTAGCACCTGGGGAGATCTTCCTGCGCCCTTATGCTTCTGTAAACCTCCTATTCATGTAATTTAGGTCTCTGTGCTTCGATTATCATGTGCACGGCTGTAGAATCCAGTATGGTCGAGGGTTTAAGGGGAGAAGGACCCGACGAAAGACAAACAGTTTTTAACAGGACCTTGACTTATGAACCTCAATTCGTTGGTTGTAAGTCAAAAAACCAGTTTTCCAATAGGAACTGAAAATGGCAAGAATACAGTTGGATCCATTTCCACTAGCCATGATGGGGCTGTGGTGTGTTATTTTACCGGTTAACGGATGTGCTAGAGCACAGGCTAAAAGCGTACACACGATCAATGGAAAACCTGTGTACCTCATGTTACTAAAAAACCGGAGCTGCATTGAGGTACTGCAACACAAATGTGGTTTAGTGTGAAACGGCCCGATCTGAACCTTATAGTTTGAATGGGGGGGGCTCGATAATGTTCCTGGGGGGCCCTGCAGGCCACTGCCTAGATGGTCTGTGAAGGTATCATCATCAAGGGATGTATATCTGTTAGTTTCATTCAAACAACTGGACTTGCTGTGTTCCATTTCTTGAAGACGTTTTACTAGTCACTAGTAAAATCTTACTGGAAATATATTTCTCGGGGGTATAATCCAATCCACATTTACGTGTTACCCAGATGGCCGGTCTGACCTCATGGAGGAAGGTGTTAAGCTAGCCATACACGTGTCGGATTCATGTCCAATCGATTCATCATCACGATCGAGTCCGGGATTTCTGCCGGGAATCGCAGGTTACTTCTGTTCGCTGACCCCTTGTCGGCCTTTTTCTTTGCGTCTGTTGTGGATACGGCAATTAAGAGTATCCATCGCCAGCATACCACCTTGTCTGAGCGGATTCCGGGGGACGATGCCGTTGTGCGATTCCACCTCCGATTCACACTCACAATTGGACAAATCCCCTGATCCGGGCAGAATTCAGATGAGAAAGCCCAACAGTTGGTTCTCCTCGGATCCGATTCTGGGCCCCGGAACGACGGACATCTGATCGAATAGGACAAGGTGGGCTGCACATGCCGATTCCGGCACGATCGTTTCGCGTGCACGCGGCCCGGAATTGATACGTGCGGAATACAGGTGCGAATCCGACACGGGTAGGTGGGCACTGTACACATTAGCATGTGATGGGAGCTGGGTGAAGTGTCATTAGAGGTGTTAAATGGCCATTGAAGGTGCCAGACAATAGATGTCGCACCCCCCACCCCGGTTCAAAGGCAAGTCCAGTTGATTTGAAGTAAATTTACTACAGATACACTGCCTTATAGTAAAGTTGTCTTTTTGCTTGCTTCTGAAATCCAGAAAAATATGCGGTAAATTAATGAAAAAATAAGGTACGTTTATTATTTACCAACATAAACATATTAACATAGAATCGCTAGGACATTCTAAAGCTATCTCAATGTTATGTCTTTTTATTTATTTTTTCTGTAGCCTGCTGCATGTGCCAGTTAGTAAAGTCCCAAAGCAAATCTGAAGTCTGAAAACTGAAGGTAATTTCAATGTCCCTCTTCAACATTTTTATTGAGATAAAGGAATATAACTGACAAATAATCTCTTTATTAAGAAAGTCAGCCACACACCCACATACTTTCTATTATTGTGACTTTGATACAGCACAAGGGAAACATCCAACTTCTTTAGCATTATCTGTTATGGCTTTTTCCCTCCTATCGCAGCGGTTGTCAATGATGGTTTTTTATGCACAACTGTCAGGTCAGCAGCTTCCCATAATGTGAATCTACTGAAACCACACCAGACCATTTTAAAGGCTTGGACTCTTGCAGGGGTTTGGATTCATTAGATGACATTGAGCCTAGAATAGTGACCCTGTCCCGATATTCAAATTTCTGAGGATTTTAATGTTGGGGTTTTAATAGCCATAATCATCAAACAATTTGAAATATCTCGCTTTGCATGCATCAGTTTTATTAAATATATTATTTTACTTTTAAGTGCATTAACATGAAATTACAGAAACCATTGGCACGATATTTAAAATTTTCACCAGCTCATCTGGATTACTAATGTAACCAATAGCATGGAAAGGCTTATTGAATACACAAATGGTTACAATTATGGTATCAATCACCCTATGACCACAAAGACAAATAAATAACAATAATCACATAAGAAAGAAAAGAGAAGACAAAGAAAGAGAGTAGGAGGGGAAAGAAACAAAAGATAGAAGGGGATTGAAGGGGAAGGAGCGAAGATAGGAAAACCAGGTGCAAAAGTCTCCGCCAAAACCCCTCAAGGCTAAAAACCCCCATACACGCGTTCGATTTCCACCCGGATCTTTGTCGACGACCGCCCATGCACAGCTCACACGGTCAGTTGGAAAATTGGGATGCCGATCTGAAGCTGAAGGGGCCGAATCAGCAAGCCAATTAATTTAAAGCAATTACAGGGCATGTATGAATTTCTTAGATCGGTTTTTCTTCTAATACCTTAGACAGGTATTGTACTCCTCGCTCTGTCTGGGAAATCCGAAGGGGGTGAGAACACAGAGCCTGTCTGTGGTGCCGCACTCTCTCTTCTACAGAAGCATGTGGGTAATCTTGGGGTTAATTTAGGAGGGAGGGGGTGTTACACTCCTTCACACCTTCTTACACCCGGTGTGCTTGGGTCCAGGGACGTCACTTCTGTATTTTTCCTTAATTGGTCCACATTAAGTGAAGGTATGTGCGCTGGCCTCTCCAGTCCTGCAGACAAGCCTGTCTGCTCCATAGGACTACTCCTCCTCAGAAACAACCAGTTTCAATAGAGAAAAGAAGACCTGAGGAAAAAATTTTCTAGGCTATTTATTAAACTTTGTTATAACAAGCCACACCTTGAAGTGAGGTTGAGTCATAAACACACAATTAACACTTTTGATTCACCATAAAATACGATATACTGTCATCGTAACACTTAATCAATACTTATAATGCTACTGTAAAGGTCCTTTTCCCGAACTAGGGTGCACAATAGTTACAGGGTACTGATTCTACTAGCATACTATCCTGTAATATATTTACAGAACTATGATATGGTTTACTGGGAAACGTAGTTCCCAACTGTTTGAAGTATTATGTCATTTTATACTGAGTCTAGAGTTATGTTTATTTCAGCAACCAAAAAACTACATTTATTCAGGAGCCTACAAATGCCCATGGGTGCTGGATAGCCGTGGAAGTTTGGAGTTATTTTGGCTCAGCAGTATAGTTGCAATGTTAAAAGGGACCCAGGGGGGCACCCGAAAGAACCAAGATCAGAACCACATGCAGGGTACTAACAGCGGATTTGCATTCATTTTTGGTTTGACATTAGTTACACATTTCTGGTTTTAAAAAACATCGTCATCGGAAAAATATGGCTAATTAATTAAAGTCTAATAACTTATATACCAACATTAGGTAGAGAGTTAGGGGTCTATTTTGCTCCATGTAAAAATAAAATTAAAAAGAAATCTTCCAGAGGGACATCTGAACCATCTCAATGTTATGTGTATTTTTTTTCTGTAGCATCTGCTTGTGCCAGTAAACTCCAACGCAAATCGGCATCTGAAAACTAGAAGGTAATTTTTAATGTCCTCTTCAATCGTGTTATGAGAAAAATGAACAGACAAATCCATTATAAGACTGTCAGTCCCCACACCCACATAACTTTCATTATTGTGCTTGATACAGGCACACAGGGAACATCCAACTTCTTTAGCCATAAATCTTTTGAGGCTGGTCCTCCTTATGCAGGGGTGTCAATGATGGTTTTCTGCACAGGCTGTTCAGGTGAGCAGTCTTTACCAAATTATTGTGAATCCTACTGAACAGAGGCCATTTAAAGGCTCAGGGTGTTTTGACTTAATTAGTGATTAAGAGTCGGACACTTTGAGCCGTAGAATATTCAACCTTTCCCAAGTATTTAATTTTCTGAAAAATTTTGATATTAAGGGGTTCATAAGCTATAATCATCAAAATATTTGAATTGCAAATATCTTGCTTTGAATTGTAATCAGTCTGTTTCATAATAAGTTTCTTTAAGTTGAATGATTCTGAAATGTTCCGTGAGGCGGGCCCCACCTGGGGGGCCATAAAGTTATTGCAGGGGGCCAATGGACCTCATTCTTAACTCATTTTGAATAGGGACGGGGGGGGTCCTAAATAGAAAAGGGGGGCCCTGCCAAGGAAAGGTAGGGAACCAAGACCTAATGTAATCAAATATCGTTGGAAGGGCTCAGGAATAATCAAGTACACTATGGTATCAATTACACCGTACACCCATAAATCACTAAATAACAAGTACATAACATAAAGAATGAAAAAGAGCAACAATGAAAGAGGAGTGGAGAGAGGAAAAGAAACAAAAGATAGAAGAATTGAGGGGGAATAGAAGATAAAAAGGAGACCATTACAGGTGCAAAAGCCTTCTCCAACCCCTCAAGGCCTAAAGGATGCCTACACGGGGGGTCAATGTCCTTGAGAGGAATCAGTCTTTGAGCTAAGTGCAATGAGGTCATCACGCTGAGCCAATATCGATGGAGGCGCAACACTGCTGTGTCCATCCAGCTAACCAATGCTTTCATCCAAGCAGTGGACCGACCGGATTTACAGTTTGTGGAGCATAACCCGGTCTTCCAGCAGACTGATGATCTCGCTCCACGACATGGATGGCATGCAAATAGATTATGACCTTGTAGTTCCCTCCTGGTGGTGCTGAACGCTCACCCCTAAACCCTCCCCCCCCCCATACCCCTCTGGTCGTTGTTCAGGCTTTAAAGCTGGAGTACATTGTTGTAGAAACATCTTTGCTTGAATTCGTCATTAAACGATTTCGGCAACAGGAGGGAGCCTGGGAAGCTATAAAACGTTTTATTTAAAAAATAACAACAGTGTAAATGTAAACTTTCGTTCTCCATAGCCTCAGAGGAATAGGCATGTCTACATGTCCTCCCATGGTTTGCAGCCTCTAGTCCTGAAATCCGCAGTTTATGCTGAGGTGCATCTGCACTGGGTGACACCAATTCATCTCTAATGTGTGACACCAAATTTACAACCTGTGCGTTTTCTTGGGAGACAGAGTGGCGGAGTTGCACGGTGCCCCATTGATCTTACATTCCCAGTACATTGCCTTATTTGGAATGGGAAAACTGATATTGGTTATGTGAGGGTTCTCATGTGCCAACTGTTTATAGATTGGTGGGTTTTGTTCTTCACCATTGAAGTACATGGATATTAGTAGTACTTAGTAGTGTTGAGCGAAATATTTGGAATCTCAAATTTTTATTGTGGATATATCGCACTTCGATAATTTGCTGATCTCAATATAGCCGCTATATCGTCATAATTTAGATAACTCAAGATTTGGGGAAAATTAAATGTGTTGCGTCCATGTACAAGGCGATTTTCGCAATTAATAAGCTATGAGAGGCCTCATGTGGTGATTACACTGTAGCATAATATTTAACCTTCTGCCACTTAGGATGTGCATACTCAAACATATTTTGCATGGACAAGTGCCAACTTGCGCAAAAAAGTAAATGACATTTGATTTAGGGAATATTTGGCGAATAATTTGTCCCCAAATTTGAATATTGCTATACTGCCACCCCATAGTACTAAAGGTTAATTTCAGCTATTGATTGGAAAACGAGAAATTATTACCAGAAGGTTCCCCTGTTATTCTAGGACCCCAAGCATCAAGAATGTGATCACTACTTACTGGACCAAAAGTGCAATTAGTGAATGCATTTAAATTGTGCTAATGATATGGGGTTCTATAATGGAGTAATAGTAACAATATGCAGGGCCAAGGGTCGGGGGACTGGGTTACTCAACTGCTCCCTTACTAAGTTCGGGTCATTCGGAGTCACCTTTATGGAACTGTGCTATAGAAGTTCTACAGAACACCATGAACTCCTCACCCCCCTGGAGCTGGCAGACTATTTCAACTTTCTGCAGTGGCTCTCTACAGGACAATGTCTGCGCTCTATTGTTTCAACCTAGTACTGTAAAGCTAGCCACCACATGTGGTACAATTTTGCGTTCAACGACGCTTTTCGATGGAACAAAAGACGATTGAACATTAATCGATGGTACTGCCACAAGTGCAATCGATGATCGTTGAACGATTTTTGGTACAATCGTCGCATTGAAAAGTGATAGGGACAAAGTTGGAAAATTTTGGTCGATTTTTTTTTGGCTCGATTTGTGGTCGATTTTTGGCTCGATTTTTAGGCTACTCCCTTTAACTTCCAATTGAAAACTAAAAATCGTAAGTTACGAGGGGAATTCAATCGCCGGTTGGATTACTCGATTTAATTTCAGTCGAAATTGTCAATTAATCGTGCTTCCCATGTGGAGAACTTCGATTAAATGACAATCGATGTTCGTTTTTTAAAGCGAAAGAGTACAAAATCTAATCGAACCCGATTGAATGATAAATTGTTACCATGTGTGGCTGCTTAGAAACACATTGTCAGAGCCCCTGAAGTTCACTGGCCCATTCCAGCCCTCTCTGCTAAGGCCTCACAGTGTTGCACATCAGGTCCAGGTTGTACACAGTTCCTAGTTTAAGAAGAAAGTCTAATAATCCACAACAAAGCCTGTAGTTTCAAAAATATTGACACGTTGTTATTTACAGGCTTTCTATGTACAGAGCCCAGAAGAAAGGGAATCACTTGATGATGTAGCGTGGTTAAAAGAGTTCAGTCTATAAAAGCCTTTTGGGCTTGCACAAGTGGGGGTGTTGCTTGCCCATACCTTGTCTCCTTTATAGGCCTCAACAGTTGATGACATCCCAGGGGGCTAGTGGTAACCTTTCACCCTAGCTGGAGGAAAGGGGTCTTTTCCAAAATTACATCTTGCCGCTGGCATCTCTTCAGTCCTGAAGACAAGCCTGTCTGCTCCCATAGGATTCACTCCTCCTCAGAAACAGTTTCAGTAGAAGAGATAATGGTGAAAACCTCTTCAGGTATTATAAAAACTTGTATTGGAATAAGAAACACCGCACCAGAGGCTGGTCATCGCCTAGAAACACACAAATGAACCCAACTTTAGGGTCACCATAAATTACAATGAATACATACTATATACTATCTTAACACTTACTCAATATTTATGTAAGTGAGTGCCTCTTGCAGAAACTAGGGTGACTATGCTTTCTGCGGTACTTATTCTACTGACAAATAACTACCCTGTTACATATATACAGAAATGTGATAGTGGTTACTGGGACACTTAGTCCCACATGTGAGTATTCTGTTATTTTTATACTGAGTAGTATGATGATTTACTATCAAGCCACCAAAAACTATATTTATTAGAGCCTAGCAATGCCAGGGTGCTGGATAGCGGGAAGTTGGGAGGTATAATTTTGGGCTCAGGATAGTTGCAATGTTAAAAGTCACCAGTAGAGGTCAGCGAAGACCATAAAGATCAGACCTACATGCAGGACTAACATCCATTCTGAAAAAGAAAAGCGTCTTGAAACATATATTGGAAGGTTATTAAGCTGTGTAATAAGAACACACAATGCTGGAGGTGCCATTGTATAAACATTATGGACCAGCAGTAATGATACAAAGATTTTTTTTTTTTTTGTAGAGCAAGCCCCAAGTAGAGTACCGAAGAACAGAAACTTTATCCCTAAAGGCCTGATCCTGGTTGCTTGAGAGTCAATATTATAAATCAATAGCGATTACCAAGTTTGTGGGACTACAAGTCCCAGTAAACCATTTCAGATTTGCTTTGCACCTTTTTACATTGTGTTCTGCAGAGAAACACCTTCTAATTGCGTGGTTCTCCGTCCAATATTCCAGGCAGGCCCAACCGAAACGTATCAGCTGGTGAGGGCTCCTTTGAAGTCAAGGCCATGGAGCACGATGAACTCAACTTTTCACCAATGACGTCACGAAGTGCTGGACAGACAACGCTAACGCCTACTGGTGGATGGGAATGCTAGGGGACAAGTTGGGCTTCCATCCAATTACGTATCTGGCCATTCATCGATAACATCATCCGAGGGACTGACTGGTTCCTCTGAGGCATGGACTGATTATTTACTGAGAGTGCTCCACATATTAAAAAATACAATAAAAATGAATTATTTCTAACAACACAATAACTTCCATAGCGGTATTCAAACACAACAAAGAAGCAACCATTGTTCTGCAAAGTCATATGTGGTAAGGACATACTGGGGCTAAGGAATTTTTAAGACATTTGAAGTAACATAATAATGAAGTAGGTAAATGAAAAACAGATTTATTAAGAGTTTGTCACAGCATTTGTAACCAAAACCTTTAATGGTGATGTATCCACAATGTTTTTTAATTGATAGAGTCATTGTATAATCAAGCGCGTTTCGCTGATTGAGTAGCTTCTCAGGAGCTCCCTATTACAATGACATCTATCCCAGTGTGTGGAGATCCGGTGGTGATAGGTGAGGCTCCACTCCCCCCAGCAGAGTCACTGCCCATTCCCAGGAGTCGTAGTTAGAGATCACTGGGGCCCATAGACAAAGTGTTTTTACCCCCCCCCCCACCAATTACCAAATACCGTATGTAAAGTAAAGCTCCATGAGTAGTAGATTGTACAATAGCTGGAACTGTAACGATGGGGGATATATATGTATGTATAAATCTATATTATATAAATATAGAGAGATATATATATAACTATATAACGTGCCTGCGACATAGGTGTTGGACCCGGCTGTTTCAGTCACACGCCTGCTGGTGGCACTGTGATGAATCCAGGGGTTGGTCCCACAGTCACCAACAGGTGCCTTCCTGCAAGCGTGGATGGGTGGACACCTTCCTTGTTAGCTTAGGGCTATTTAGGTGTGCTCCATCCAGACCACGCTTGCTGTTCGTTGTTGCTGTTTGCTTGTCTGGACTTCATGCTTTCCCTGGCTTTATGCTTCATGTCCCAGAACCTGAAACCTGAACACCCCTGGACTTTTGCACCGGTTTTTGTTCCTGCCTGTAAGTTCTTCATTAATCTGTTTTTTGTCACCACCATCTCTGTCTGGATCTCAGTGTGTGTTGCCTTCCTGGTTGCCTCCTCAATACCTGATCCTGAGACTGTCTGAGCCGGAGGAAGGGGGGTAAGAGGCTGTTTCAGAATTTCCCTCCTTGCAGACTCTACCTGTGGTATGATTCTGTCTGCCAAATAGGAGATCGATTGCTCACTAGATGTATCCTCTCACAGGCAGCAGGCAGGTAAAAAAAAAAAGTAGTCCCATTTCACCTGCTCCCCTCCAACCCGACTGCAACCCTTCAGCTTGTGAATAGAGGGTTGATGGGGGGAGGGGGCCCGGCCACGTACAGAGAAAATAAGAAAGACAGCTAGGAACAGGCACCCTTGTAGCTGCGGGCCCCATAGTGCTGCTATGGGAGCTATGGTGGTTCTTACGCCACTGGCACGTTCCACCCACAAACTTTCAACTGGGCACGGGGGGTGTATATGCAATGTGATCAGACTAGATGGCACAATGTATGGAAAAGGATTAAGTAGCCTTGACTGTATACCATCAACAAGGAATTGTATGTTTAGATCTCTAAGATAGTAAAGTAACGTATATCACTGGAAGGCCTCCCCGCCAGATATTTAAAATAGTAATGGCTCTCAGTCTAACGCTCTCTGGGTGGATGTCTCAGGTCCGTGTAAAATGAAAACTGCGGTGGCATAGTGGGGGGAACAGGCGGTGACTTCTAGGGGAGTGGAGCCTCACCTACCAACCAGCGGATCTCCACTCCCTTATATGTCTAATATATAACTAATGTATGAACTTCTAAAGAAGCTACGCATCAGCGAAACACGTTGAGTACTTATACATGACTGTGCCTATTGAACATTGTGGATTCCATTTTAGGATCAACAAGAGCCCCATCAGATCATTCAATAGCTGTGTTTTGGACAAGAGTGCCTGTTATTGTGTGTTATTTATTGGGGTGCAAGGGGCTTGTCACCCCACACTCCCTGTTATGTTGTGGCCTTCTACTGACCTTATGTAACTAAATAAAATGATACAAAACATTTGCTCTATTTCGGCTATCTTACTTCATGATGTTTATAGAATAGTTTTTCATTTATTACCGTATTTTTCGCCATATAAGACGCATAAGGGCAGGAAAACCAGAAAAAAAAGATTTAATACGTTTTCACATCAATTGGGTTAATGCAATATTTTCAGTGAATGCAACATCCAATTCAGCCAGCAGGTGTCACTAGCAGCAGTAAACTCTCAGCTGAACACACATCATCTCTACACTGTACAAAGGAGGAGGAGGGGGGCCGGGCTGTCTCCTCTCCTCTCACTGTGTCCGTGGGGAGTGATTGCTGTTCCCAAGGAGAAGAGAAGAGAAAAGGTAGATGCAAGTTCATCTATACTTTTCTCTTAATTTTTTATGCCAGTTCAGGGCTGGCATAGAAAATTATACAGTTCAGATGTGAGAGTCGGCATTAGCTGGCAACTCACATCTGACAGCTTCTCCAGCTCCCCCAGCTGATCTCTGTGTGGGAGAGCAGAAATCTGGACCTCACAAGAGCGCTGGGGAGGTTAGGGCAGCGATGTGACCCTCTTCTATGTTCCAAGTGCTGGTACTACAACATTGCAGGGGTGGAGCAACGCAGGACAGGTACACTTGTGTGTGTATATTTTGTACTCCTTTGGAGTATAGGTTTGCTTTAACCTACGTTACCTGATAGAAGAGTGACATCATATATAACACAAGGGTTAAACGTATCATGAAACTGAAAGTCTTTGTAGCCTATTGTGAGCCGGAGCCCAGCCCGACAACATCTACAGCAAACACTAACTGAGGAAAGGAAAACACAGCATGCAGTTATAAAAGTCAGCGTCACTCTCTCCAGAGAAAGCTTCCTAAAGCTAGCCATACACGTGTCGGATTCCATGTCCAATCGATTCATCATCCGATTGATTCCGGCGATTCTGCCGGGAATCGCAGGTGTGATCAATCGGCCAATTAAGAGTATCCATCGCAGCATACCACCTTGTCCGACGTATTCCGGACGGGATTGTCCACCTCACAAATGGCAACTCCCCCTGATCCGGACAGAATCGCATGAGAAAGACCAACATGTTGGTTCTCTGTCGGATCCGATTCTGAGCCCCTGATCAATCGGACGCGAACGATCGGACCAGGTGGGCTGCATGTGATTCCGGCACGATCGTTTCGCGTGCACGCGCCCGGAATCGATCGTGCCGGAATCCGGTGAGAATCCGACACGTGTATGGGGGCCTTAATATATAAATAAACCAACAAAAGTAGCTAGCTGAAAATTTCAAATTATAACAACATTTCAATACATATGCAAAGAACATATTTTTATTATTGTTGTTATCATTTGTAACCTGCAATATATTTGGTCATAGTGCAAAAGTTGTTCAGTAACTTTTTACCTCATAATGCCCATCATGCCCCATAGTTCCTGTGTGCCTGGTCACAGTACGCAGCATGGAACATTTTCTCACCAAGTGGCAGTAATTAGCACATGATCCGTTCTTCTTCTTTAAGCCCCCCATACACCTTAAGATCGATCCATACAATCTCCATTAGATCACCAACAACTGTGTCGAGAGTGGCTCCATGATATATACCCTTTCCATCACGATGCTATTCTATCATGCTATGTGTGCCAGGTCCTCCCTGACTAGAATATATAGATGATTGGCAAGGATATTATCACTGCTATGTAGTGCCGGGTCCTCCATAGAATACATAGTGATTAAAGGTATATATCCGCTATGTAGGTCGGGTCCCTCCCTGATAGAATTACATAGTGATTGGAAGATAATATCACTGCTATGTATGCGGTCATCCCCTGATAGAATTCTAAAGTTATTGGAAGGTATTATCACCACGCTATGTAGAATTGGGTCCTCCCTGATAGAATACATAGTGATTGGAAAGATTATATCAATGCTATGTAGTGCGGGTACTCCCTTCCTGATAGAAACAGAGTGATTGAAGGTATATATCATTGAATGTCGTGCCGGGTCCTCCCGGATAAACTACATAGTGATTGTGAAGGTATATATCACTGCATGTAGTTCGGGTCATCCCGATAGA
The DNA here is from genome assembly GCA_036250615.1 of Ptychadena robeensis. Lineage (NCBI taxonomy): Eukaryota > Metazoa > Chordata > Amphibia > Anura > Ptychadenidae > Ptychadena > Ptychadena robeensis. Next base: position 117,231,917 of record CM070037.1, on the reverse strand, counting down.
ATACATAGTGATTGGAAGAATATAATCATGCTAGTAGTGCGGAGTCCTCCTCCCTGAAGAATTACATTAGTTATTGGAAGGTATATTATAATGCTAGTAGTACAGGTCCTCCATGATAGAATACAATAGTGATGGAACGGTATATATCACTGCTAATTGTGCGGGTCCTCCCTGATAGAATACATTTAGTGATAGGAAGGAAACACTGCTATGTAGTGCCCAGGGTCCTCCTGAAAATACATAGTGATTTGAAGGTATAATCATGCTATGTAGTGACGGGTCCTCCCTGATAGAATACATAGTGATTGGAAGGTATATATCAATGCTGTATAGTGCTGGGTCCACCTGATAATACATAGTTGATTGGAAGGATATATCACTGCTATGTGTGCCGGGTCTCCTCCCTATAGAATCCATAGGGATTGGAAGTAATATCATGCTAGTATAGTGCCGAGGTCCTCCCCGATCGAATACATAGTGTTTTTGGAAAAGTATTGCTATGTAGTGCCGGGTCCTCCCTGATAAAATACATAGTGATTGGAAGGTGCAGAAAGCTCCTCATATTACATGGTTTTGGTAGAACATATACTTGCGCCCTCTCCATCCCAATCTGAGCTGCGGTAGTGGCCACGGGGGTGGAAGGTGTTTTGTGTCTGCTTAGTAAGAGGTGTTTGAGGAAATTTCCACCCCAGTCAACAGCATTTATGTGCCTATGCTGAAGTCCCCCCGCTTAATAAGTGGCTACAGGCTGTAGAATCTTAAGGTGCCCATACACGCAGAGATATGGGCTAGATCGATGGCCAATTTGAGCACCGTGCGCGCTGTGGCCACCCCTGTTTTCGATTGGGATTAACCAATTCTGCTCCACAACAGGATATGACCGTTAATCATGGTTGATATCCATTGCTTTAGATTTGGTGCCCACCTGGGTGGATAACGGACGTCGTCATACTGAGCTTGAAGGCTGATCCATCTCTTGAGCATTGACCCGTGTATGGCAGCCTTTAGACGTTCCCATGCTCACTGCACATTTTGAATTGAAGTTTCAGCACCAGGATATCCAGAGGATCATACTGCTGGAAAAGTCTGTGTGGAGGCGGGGAATGGGGACATTTATTTTGATGTTGAGCAGGCTGGGTGTCCCCATGTTATCAAATAGTAATTTACTTCGAGTGACCTTACATTCCGGTCCAGTGTCATTACTGACACGAGCAATGAGTGTTCTCTACATTGTGTATGCAGGGCCACTGTCAGGCAGGGACAGGGGGCACTCCAGGCCCAACCATCTAAGGGGGCCTAGTGGTCCTGTGTTCTACATCTTGTACGCTGGCTGATTGCAGCCTCAGTGAATCTGCAGACTAGCCAGAGAAGGGAGAGACCGGCAACGTCCCCCTCTACCCCCCACCTTCTCCCTGATGTGCGTGAAAGTATGTGCGATGACAGGTATACACTAGCGACATCTTGTGGCTGAAGTTGATATAGCAGACTGATTTGAAATTAAAGCTCGAACACATTCAATAGCTGTACTACTTCACTTTATCATGTATACACAACTGTAAACGTTGTTATTGTTAAATGTATACATGTTATGTCACTTGGATAACTGCAGGGAAACATTAATAACTATGAAAGGTTGCAGTTAGGGGTGTCAAATTGGGAATGTAAATTACAAAAAAAAAGATTGGATTTATAGGTGTGTTGGAGATCTGGGGGTAGGGCAGAGTAGACATATGTAAGAACTGTTTGACTACTGAGGTATGAGATCTGGGGGTTCAAATTGTCCAGTACTGTGGACGGAGGCTCAATCAAGAACAAGGAGGTTTGCAGCAGAATCTACCATGCAGGAACCCTCAGAGCGGGGGGGAGGGTAGGGGGTCATCGAAAAATTACCTAGTATGGGGCCCTGAAATTTCCGATGGTCCTGTGTGTATGTTTTCCCAGGGGTCACCGCCCTTTTCTGTGGGTCTCCTGTTTCCTTTAACAACCCAGGTTAGCTGTCATCCTATAAAAATGCCTGGTGTGTATCAGTGACATTATATTGTGAGCTCCTTTGAGTGACAGAGACTCATGTCCGAGTGAATGGATCCATTAATTCTGTCAGTACTATACATACCCTCTTAAGCAGTGGTGGCCAACTTAGTTGATATGGAGGGCCACAAGGGCCGCACATAACATTTTCAACCTATACTGACTTGTAGAAGCATTTTATAATGACAGCAGGCAGAGCTAGAAGACAATATATTTCATTTTAACCTCCCTAGCGCACTGCCCGTACCGCGCTGTTTTTAACAGTGGTTAAAGGTACACTGCCTGCCATTTCCTCCCTCCCCTCATTAATGACGCCGGCTGTGAGGGCTGGAAAGCCGACGCTCCTCTATTAACATGGAGGTCTATGGCACAACCCCGGAAATGCTGCGGCTGGAAGCAGAATCACCGTAGCTTTCCGGGGATATGCGGCTTTCATGGCAGCCCAGCTCATCCAGAGTTTGTTCCTCACACAAACTCTGGACGAGCTGGGCTCGTCATGACCGCTAGGGAGGTTAAATAACAAAACTTGATATATATCATGAAAGGTTATGTGCCCCTATTCTCAGGTTATGTGCTGCAATATATATTATTCAATTACCATTCATTGGTGGAATAGTTGAAGCATAGGCACTCACCAGTCTGCTAATGCCCCAGCAACACTTAAAGAGAAGAGGAGAGGTGAGGGACTTGCTCAGGCACAATCTGTTTTGTTGATTGGCGTGATTGGCCATCACGTAAAGCCCCCCATACACCACATACAATTACCATGCAATTTCTGTACAATCAACTTTTCTTCTACCAAAACCATGTAATATGAGGACCTTTCTACACCTTCCAATCACTATGTATTCTATCAGGGAGGTCACTATACTACATAGTTGTTGGTAGATCTGATGGAAATTGTATGGAGGAATCTAAAGGTGTATGGGGGGTTTTAGTTTATCACCTCTCCTCCTCTTCCCACTCTAAAGGTAGCCATACACGGGACGATTCCGCACACGATTCCTGGCCGATCGATCACCGGGCGTGTGCACGCCGATCGATCGGCTAAGAATTGAGTGCAGCCCACCTTGCCCGATCGACATGGCCCCCTGAATCGGATCTGCCAGAGAACCAACATGCTGGTCTTTCTGATCCGATTCAGCACAGGGGGAGTTGCCATTTGTGAAGTGATCGATCGGGCACGGAATCGTCCAGGAATCGTTGGCCTAAGGTGGTCGGTACAGACTTAATTGAGCGATCGATCGCCCATCCAATCCCCTGTGGCATCGCCGGAATCGATCGGATGGGTGATCGATCGTCCATGGAATCGACACATGTATGGCTAACTTAAGAAGTTCCCAGGCGAGCACCTATCAGCTGGGGATCGGTGGACAGGTGAGTTCCTATGGCCTATGCAATAAAAGTAAGGTTTTGTGTTTGGTCATTTCCAGAATGGATGGACTTGTGGCTTGATACTGCATATAACGAGAAGCCAAATCAAAGAAACAGCAAGGAAGTCAGTGAGCCTGCCATTATCTGACCTGTTTTACAATTGGGTCATGTTAATTAAGCCGGCAAGAAGCTGGCTCAATGGTTATCTTAAAAAAGGATCACAGCTTGAACAAGAAAGCTATTTACAGGGCATGATATGCACGGCTTAAAAATAGACTGCTATCATTTCAGCAGGGATTAAAGTGATGTATAGTTCAGGTCTAGCAGGTCGAGTGGCTTATTTTTGAGTAGTAAAGTAAAATGCTGAAATTCAATCTTTGATACTAAAACACAATAGAGGAATATGGATGTAACCCTGAGTCTATAATGAGGGGACTTGGTAATTGGAATCCCCTTATGTCATGGTATTATGTTTCTGACTGGAATAGTTGAAGATTATGGGCATGCCGAAGATGGCCTAAACCAACAGAATGGTAATAAAATACATCCGATGCTTGTTTTCTAAAATGTAATGTTTTGCATTTTCATTGACAAAGCCTGTAACACCTTCTTTTTTCAATAAAGCTTGTTTGGAAAAAAAAATACAGCAAATCCTCACTATTTTGCAAATAAATACAAGTTACAGTAAACTTAAGTTAAGAAATATATTTTTAAGCCACCTGACATTTTTTTATGTTGACCTCCTGGGCGGTTAGCCCAAGTTACCGAAAAAATGGAGGTGCCATTGACCTCCATGTAATGGAGGTGTGGTCACTTTTTTCTAGCACATTCTCTGTGTCAACAAGAGATGGAGCAAAATCACATCGGATTATAATATAAATGTAAAACAGCATACTCAGGAGGTTAATTCACAAGCCCCTGAACATGGTGCTGTCCCCAAAATTGCAGTGGTGTGGGAAATCTATTGGAACATTTTGGTTTGCCAAAAACATTTATCAGAAGTTCTAACTGCTAATTAAAAAGTCAGTGAGTGCCTGTAAATTGTTAGTAAAATATTGTAGAAGGAACCCGCAGAGTCCAGAAAGTGCGTTTATCTTTTCCTCCTTCCTAAACGTATCCATCCTTCCCTTGAGGGGTCCTCCGGAGTCAAGTTTATTTCCAGTAAAACACCAGGCACTGTCTCTCTTACACTTTTTTGGATTCTGTCCTGTCTCTGTAAAGCCCGGTACACACGGCTCTATACATGACCGTTTTGAGGAAGCTCCAGTCAAGTGTGATGACATCATCGACCCATATCGAGCCGCAGAACGTCTGCGGCTGTCAGCCCGTCCATTATGTTTGATGGAGACCCGCTGTCCCCATTCAATGTAATGTATTTTGACCAAGGTTTTCCAACATGTTGGAAACCTGTTTGTCCATTGTACGTTGGCCCTGCTCGAAGGAACCGTGGATGGCTCAACTCTTGTAACAGATCAGAGCAAATGTATTATTCTCCCGCTGGCAGGATCTGGCGCAGAAAGATCTGCCCGGATTTTTTCACTGGTGAATTTCTTCACTAGAGACCCCAGTCTCTAGCCAGATATGGGCTTCAAAAAAACGGAAGTCAATGATGTCACGTCCAGTAATCGGAATAAGAAACTGTGCGTCAGTGACATCGGTTTACAGATTCAAAGTCCAATCTGCCTGTTCGCAAACGGACGTGGCCGATGTTTGGCCAGCACTAGTGATTGTACTATGGTCCATCAAGAACATGGACAATGAAAAAACGCCAGTTGTTTTCCAGGCAAGTTTTTAACACGTTTGGCTTATAGGATTAAAAGGGGCGTGTTATCACAACATTACAGTAAAGCACCACTCATTGGTTCGTCATGCACCTGTCAGCTTGGCGCACATTGGAGACAAGGCCTTAAGCCAGCCATAAACACATCAGCTTTGATTGATCTTCAATTCCATTGACTTGTATAATTTATATATGGACCATCAGTCTATCGTCCATGGATAGTACCAGTACACAATGTGATTGGTTCAAAACTGATCCATTCCATTCTTAAGCCCTGTGCACATGCTCCATAGTACCATCCATCCAAATACCTAAGTTGCCCACCACACATGGTATGATCGACTTAAATTTACCAAAATGTCTGATCATGCCTCTTTCCATTTTATGTTGAATTTACATCACTTGGTTGATCAATTCAGGTAAAAAGGCATCAATTTTCAAACATTAAATTTAAGCCAATCAAAATTGGAGCATGGCCACACATTGTTAGATTGTAAGCCCAGTTGGGCAGGGTCCTCCACTCCTCCTGTGTCATAACCTGCACCTGTGTGTTACCTTGTGTTGTATCTCCACTCTAATTAATTGAACAATGCTGCGTAGTATGCTGGTGCTATATAAATACATGATAATAATAATAATTTGCTATGCTATGTATTCTATCTATTCTATCAGGGAGGACCCGGCACTACATAGCAGTGATATATACCTTCCAAACACTATGTATTCTATCAGGGAGGACCCGGCACTACATAGCAGTGATATATACCTTCCAATCACTATGTATTCTATCAGGGAGAACCTGGCACTACATAGCAGTGATATATACCTTCCAATCACTATGTATTCTAACAGAGAGGACCTGTCACTACATGGCAGTGATATATACCTTCCAATCACTATGTATTCTATCAGAGAGGACCCAG
>CM070037.1:117199327-117214161 GCA_036250615.1 Ptychadena robeensis | reverse complement strand
ACACCCGCACTGCTCGCCGGCGAGAAGATGGGCGCCTTGCGGACAGTTCGGCCATCACTAGTGGCCTATATGTGCCAAATCATTGGTTTTGATGGCTGGTTGATGGGCAATAGTCAACCACCACCTTCAACCTTCATTCAGTCTAAATGGGTGACCTATAGAAGCAATGTGCCATCAAGATGGTAGCACTTCTAGCAAAAAGGTTTAAGCTAACCTGTCATGTCACAGTAAATAAATTTGTTAAGAAATGAGTATTCATTAAGTCAACTGTCAACTGCAACCCTCCACCTACTTTCATTCAGAATGGCCTATAGAAGCAATGTATTATCAAGATTGCAGCACTTCCAGAAAATATGTTAGGCTAATCAGCCATGTCACAGTAAATAGACTTGTAAAGCCCCCCATACACCACATACAATTACCATGCAATTTCTGTAAATCAACTTTTCTTCTACCAAAACCATGTAATATGAGGACCTTTCTACACCTTCCAATCACTATGTATTCTATCAGGGAGGACCCGGCACTACATAGCAGTGATAGAATACATCCCAATCACTATGTATTCTATCAGGGAGGACCCAGCACTACTGAGCAGTGATATATACCTTCCAATCACTATGTATTCTATCAGGGAGGACCCAGCACTACATAGCAGAGATATACACCTTCCAATCATTATGTATTCTATCAGGGAGGACCCGGCACTACATAGCAGTGATATATACCTTCCAATCACTATGTATTCTATCAGGGAGGTCACTATACTACATAGTTGTTGGTAGATCTTATGGAAATTGTATGGAGGAATCTAAAGGTGTATGGGGGGCTTTAGGTTTTCATGAAGAAGTTTTTCTAGCTGTCTGAATGGCTTCCATGATTTCCGAATGATATCATACACGTCTCCTATCTTGCCTTCACATGTCTTGAAGCTAATAGCAGCAATATGCCCTGTCATGCCCACTGCCCACATTTTTATATGTATTAACCAAATTGTTCTCTTTCTGTAGTAGAGCCAGACATTTGTAGGCTACATTAAAGCAGGGAACACACGTATAGATATGGGCCATATCAATGGTCCTGTGCGTGCTCACGGACAACTATCTGGTCCATATCTAATGCAGCCATCCCTGTTTTCAAGCGGGACCAATCAAAAACAGGGATATCGGACATGACCGTAACCACAGTCGATATCCATTGCTCACCCCAAAGGCATTGTGGTCAGTCTGCAACTACAGTGGTGCCCACCTTGCAGTTTCGACACAAAAAGTACTTTTTATGGCTGATCCTGTTGTAGTCAGTTAATTTGTTACAATCTTCAAGTTAATTGGCTACAGTCTGCCGGGAATCCCTGTGTAAAGCTGGCCACACACGTGTAGATTCCTGTGCCATCGACCGGCGATCAATTACAGCGTGGTGACGTCACCATGCTGTGATTGATTGCGGGTCAATCGTGCGGTAATCAATGTGCACTACATGGGCACATCAATTACCTTATGATGGGGACCCAGTTTACCGGTCCCCCTGGTCTCTCCTGGGGAAAGAGCTGGGTCCTTGCTGGCCCCGCCCCCTCACACAGAGTCGCTTGCTGATCACACAGCCTGTGTGTGCGGCTCAGCTCAGCTGTCAGCCCGTCCATTACATTGGTTGGTGACTTGCGGTCCCCATTCAATATAATGGATTTCGACCAAAGATTTCCAACATGTTGGAAACCTGTTTGGTCGAGTTCCATTGATCCTGTTAGAAGGAACCGTGGATGGCTCAGATAAAGAAACAGATTAGAGGAACATCGGGAGCCGTGAGCACACACAGCGCCTGATGTTCCTCTAATCTGTTACTTTATCGAGCCGTGTGTGGCTAGCTTCAGTGGAGCATACAGGATTCCCGTCAGTTCTATAGCCGACTTATCACAGTGGTGACGCTGACCATGTGTTTGGCGTAAGCGCGCACGTCTATGGCCGGCTCAACCCAGCAGCTTCTTCTCCTTATCCACTAAATTGGTTTGTTCAAGAGAGAACGAGCATTGATCAAGCCAAGTGGCCAAACGATTGGTTTTGATAGCTGTTATTGGGCAATAGTCTGGGGGGCAATAGTCAGCTGTCACCTTCTACCTCCATTCATTCACTATGAGTGGCCTATAGAAGCAATGTATCAAAATTAAGGTTTTGATGGCTGGTAGGGGGGGGGGGGGTAAGAGTCAATGGCCACCTTTTACCTCCATTTATTCTCTATGGATAGCCAATATAACCAATGTGCCATCAAGATAGGTTTTAATGGCTTGTTGTTGGCCAATAGTCAACCACTACCACCCCCCATTCATTTTCAAGTTTGTGTCACTTCCAGTAAACAGCTATAAGCTAATCTGCCATGTCACAGTAAATAGACTCGGTAAAGGTAGCCATAGACACCTCGATCTATGGCAGACCTTTAGCAGACTTATTACAGCGTGGTGACGTCACCACGCTGTGAGCAGTCTGCTAAATGTCGGACAGGAATCCTGTGTGTTCCACTAACACACTGGACTCCTGTCAGACTCTAGCCAATTAACTCGGAGGGGGAGGAGACTCCCCCTCCGAGTTAACAGCCTGGAGCGCAGTCAGGCAGAAAAAGAACCGGCATGTCGCATCCGTGTGCGATCCGACCTGCCGGCTTTTTTTCTACGAAAGTCAAGGTGGTCTCCCACATAGTTGCGGCAGACCAACCTTGATGTGCTCGGCGGGAGTGAGCACGCAGGTTGGTCTGCTACAACTATGGCCGGGAGTCTGCCCGTCTATGGGGGGCTTAAGGTTTTCTTGAAGACGCTTCACTAGTTGTCTGAATGGCTCTCTGAATTCCCAATGATATCATAGATGTCTGCTGTCATGCCTTCACGTGTCTTTAAACTCACACGCCCACAGACCACTCTTTGTTTTTAATCTATTAACCAAATTGTTCTCTTATATAATATTCGTGTTGGTACCTGTAAATGTGGCCAAATGTATTGTATGGTTATTAACCGGAGTGCAGGCATCTAGCAGCTGTGGGTGTGCCTTTCCCTTAGGGTGATTGTTCATTCTTTTCAGGAAAAGACTTGAGTTGCCTTTTTTGTTTTACTTTTATTTACATAAAACAACTGTTTGGGAATTTATTACCAGTTCTACACAGATGGAGAATTTGCTTAACAAAAGGTGCCTATACACATCATATCGTTATATGGGCTGCACATCAACTCTCCTGTCCATTCATTACCTACTCAGATCCTGTTAGGCAAGATAATGTTTGATCCTTATCATTCCCTGACCTTCTTCTGCTTCCTTCTACACATTTGGACAAATCTATTTAATCTGTTTATTTAAGCAGGGTACAGACGGCTCGATATTCGAGCCGTCCGATGTACCCTGCAGCAGCGTGATGACGTCATGGCGCTGCTGTCAGATCGGCTGGCTGGGGAGAGACGGCTTTGCTCTCTCCTCGGCTCAGCTGAAACTTTGCTTGAAGACCAGCGGCTGTAATTACGGTCATGTCCGATAAAGTTACAGCAGTGGGCTCAGATAGTATGGGTCAGATAGATGTCCGTCAGCGCACAGGGCGCTCGAAACAGCCGATTTGACCCATATCTCCACATCTGTACCCTGCTTAAAGCACTAATGCCTGCCATACACACACCGATTAGCGTCCGACTTTGCCGCTGCCCGACGGGCGTGCGCGCTAGGCGGCAAAAGTGTGTGCCCACATGGAGCGACAGATCCCTGTCGCCCCACAGCTCGGCCGGCCAGAGAACGGACATGTCCGATGTTCTTTGGTCGATGCCAGCCAATGCCGTTACTTACGGTGTCTTCATTAAAGGTAACAGCCGGCACACAAGGGTGCCCGCCGATGCAGTCAGCCCAGGAATGCAGCGGGATGATGTCATCACGCTGCATTCCAGAACTCATTGGAACTCATCTGTCGGCACCCAGTCGGTGGGTGTATAGCTGGCTTAAGTCCCGAGGGCCGCATGCGGCCCTTTGGGTGTTGTTTGGCGGCCCCCCTTGGTCCTCCACTTGTGGTCCCCAAAACCTGTTAATGTATATGGCATAGGAACTCATCAGTTCACCGATCCTCCACCAAAGCGTCCTCGTCTGGGAACTTCTTCCTCCAGCTGAGCACTCTAATTGGCATATATGAAAGCTAATGAGTGACCCAGACAACGCCTGAGTGCCTATGCTTCCACTAGACTACTTTGATAATATCTATGAGGCACATAACCATTGTATGGGGCATTCCATATACCATGTGTAGTGGTCACACACTGACCTGGCTTTTCCTAATCAACTTTGGCGCTCCTACATGTTATGTGCAGCCCCTTAAGTGATGTCGAGGGCCGCACTTGTGGCCCTCCACATCACCTCAGTTGCCCACCACTGCACTAAGTAAACTTAAATTAAGTAAAATGCATCAGATGTATGACAGTTCATTTTGGGTCTTCAATGTCCCACTTCATCAGGGTGCAAAAATAAATAACAATGTCATTGTAAGTGCATGCACTTTAAGGTCAATACGGTACATAATATACACGTAGTACTATGTAATCATGGAATACTATCAACAAAAAAAGTTTATATAAGGACAGCAGAAGGTAATAGGTGGCTAAATCTATTCAGATATAATATATATCATTTAACTAGGATCAAAGAAAGTATGAAAAGTAATTTACATACTTGTGAACAACACCTATAAAACGTAATAACTTAACCATCCCATAAATGTGACATATGATTACCATATATACACCATGTAGAAAGTTTTTTTTAACATTGTTTTAAAAAAGAAATCGTTTTAAGTAAAATGCCATTTCTACAACATATCATTAAAATATTGGGGTTCAGTATGACCCCATACAAATTATTTAAATCAAACAGATTTACCATCCTGTTCGATCCATTCCTTAAGCGATTTCGACCTTTACGGGTCGATTGCTCAAGGTGGGGAGCCATCAATTCCCCAAAGATCAATCAATGATCGATCTGTTGGAACACGCACACAGATTGATCTTCGGTGAATCGAATGGGGATCAAATCATGTATTGCCGGCTTTACAGATCGATCAAAATTCACCAACATCACCTTACGATAAATTTTTTCTTCCATTTTGATAACTTTTGATTGAACGAACAAGTTGTATGGTTCTTGATTTTCGTTCGATCCATTGAAAAATCGGTTTAACATTGATGGTATGAAAATCGGACAGTGTATGGCCACCTTAACCTCCCTAGCATTCTGGGCTTTTCGCACTATATTCTATAGCACGAAAAGCCACTGCCCGGGCACTCACGGCGGAGTACACTATACTCCGCCGTGATTGCCGGCTCTCTCCCTCCGGCTCCCTCTACACACCGCCGGTGTCAATTAGACGCAAGTGGTGTGTGGGGAGAAAAGCGACGCCCCCTCCATTAACATGGAGGTCTATGACGCCGCCCCCGTCACCGATGACGCCAAAGACACGGGGCCGGAAAGGCTCTGTGTGCCTGCAGCTATGGAGAAATGCTGCAGTCTCACAGAGAGCCAGTGGTTGCGCCCGATCCTGGCACGGGTGCAGTTTGATTGGGCATAACGCCCAGAAGGTTAACAGATTGATCAAAATTTACCAATATGTTTGATCACTTTATGTTCAATATTTATAACTTTTGATTGACCCAACAAGTTGTTCGGTTCTTGATTTTCGTTCGATCGATTGAAAAATCAATAATTTTCCATCAAAACATTGAGTCGTGTATGGTCACCTAAGGGTCCCCATACACCTTTAGATCTCTCTGTCAGATATCCTTTAGATCTACCAACAACTATGTAGTGCCGGGTCCTCTGCGTTTGAACACAGGTAGACTTGATGGTTTAGAAAGTCCCTCATATTACGTGGTTTTGGTAAAACAAAAGGAGATATGGGGACCCTTAAGTCCAGGAAACAAATCTTATGTAAAGTAGATAAAAAATCTTTGCTGATGGTGATGGTGACTTCCTTTAAAGATTCCCATACATAAACACTCGCAACATGCATCTAGGTTATGTCTAGACTTGTTTTGTGTTACTTTTTACTTTTTGTTTGGAAGAGCATTTAACCCCCCATGGAGATCTGCATCTCTACAGGTATTCTGTAGAGAAGCTATCTTTGTCAAAACAGAGATACTGTATTTTTTGGACCATAAGATGCACTTTTTCACCCCAAGGGTCCGAATGCGGGACCCCCCCCCCCCCCCCCCCCCCCCAAAGGGTAAAATCTTACAAAAGAAAAGCACTGTTAAAAAGTTGACAGTAAAAATATGACTATGAAAGGTTGACATTTTGACTGCAGGGGTTAGATCTAGACAATGCTGTACTGTGAGAGTCCGTTGTGACCCAAAGCCAGCTGGTGACCCGTGGATGGAGACAGCTAATAGGAGAATCAATCAAGAACAGGGAGGTCCATCTGCAGCAGAATCTACCCATGCAGGAGGCTGACACAGAGGGCAGTGAGGGAGACAGTGAGGAAGACCACCCTACACATGGGGTAAGTACCAAACACCATCTCCTGGTACTCCTCTGAGGAGCTCACTAAAAAAGTTATGTGCACCCCTGTATATATGTATGCCAGAGGTCTACAGGAAATACCTCCCTGACACACACCTCTGTGGTAACGTTTTTGTATTGTGGATTACAAAGAAGATTTTGCTTGAAGAGTTTTGATTAGAAGGTGATTTTACATTGGAAGGAGTGGGTGTTGTGTAATGTATATTTAAAAAAAGTTAAGTACTTATTTAAAGTTCTTGTCAAGCCGAAAAACTTTTTTAAACTAGAATAGAGAAGGACTGCAAACTGATCTGGTCATGTGAGAGTGTTCACAATGCCAATAAATTGACAAGAAATGGGTAAAGGTGAACCCAATACCCTAAATTCCCCCCTCCCCCCAGGATTACCAGGGGCCAGGGGACTTTAGAGACCACAACATATAATATCAATATCATTCAACATATAATGAAAAAATACATAATATTTAATCAACATAAACCAGTATTTAAAGAAGTGCCAATAATAGGGAGGAATGCAGTAAAAAAAAAAAAACGTACCTGTAATGACCATTTTAAGAAGATAACCCTCACTTCCTTGTTCACTGAAGGCAACACATAAAACTGGGGGTGCAATATTGCGGGTGGCCACTGGGGGCGTTCAGTGGTCTTCTATGGGAACTTTCAAAGAAGCTCACTGAGAAATCAAAGCTTCCTGTGACGTGCTGCCTATTTCTGCCTAAAATGAATCAGGAAGGGAGAAGAGCTGTGGGATTATCCTATTAAATTGGTCATTACAGGTAAGTTTTTTTTTTCACTGCATTCCTCCCTATTATTGGCACTTCTACTGCCATTCATGAAAACATAGATTTCTGGTGGTAGGTCCGCTTTAAGTTTTAAAAACCAACAATGGCATATGTTGTCACAAACACTGCAGAGACTAATAGCCAGGGCCGTTTCTAGCCATTTTGGTGCCCTAAGCAGATTTTCTTGGTGGTGCCCCCCCCCCCCCCCCCCCCGCATGTCATGCGGTTTTTAGCGGCGGCCATTCACCTCTATGGCCGCAGTCAGTGCTGGGCAGCCACGGAATAGCGCGGACCGCCGCCTAAAAACTTTCTGTGTCTCATCACTGTAACGTGCTGATACTTCAATCATCATCATTATCAGCAGGATCGTACCATTATGTGAAAGAAGGAAGGGGTGGCAGTGAGTGCTAGTACTGGGCAGCTACAGTGCACAGAGTGACAATGATTGCGCTTGCCTTTATATCTGGCTCCTTGTCTGTCAAAGCAACAGGTGCATAGAGGATATTGTCGCTCTGTACACTGTTCCAACACTCACTGCCCCGCCCGTCCTTTTTCACATAATGGTACGATCCCGCTGGATTCAGAGCATTTTTTTTAAATCTATCTAAAAAAGTTAACAGCTGTAATGGTGCCCCCTATAGGGTGGCGCCCTAAGCACATGCTTCAACTGCCTATCAGTAAAAACGGCCCTGCTAATGGCACATATAATACATTAATAAGACAAGTTATAACAAGGTGTACAATCTTAAGTTGGACAAAATGATTCTAAGGGTGTAAATATAGATTTGCCCAATACATTGCAAGGCATGGGTGAAGGTGAAGGAGTAAATGATAACTTTATTTAAGAAAAATGATTTGTGATAACTGTGGTGTGGTGTGGTGTAGGACCCAAGAGCACCTAGCAACTAATGAAATAACTAATAGTAAGGACAGAAGTCTTTCCTGGTATATTTGTGTTCACTTTGTGAGTGCCTACTGAGATTCTATGGCCATGTGTCATATAATGAGATTGGTTTATGTCAGCTGTATGGTCAATTCTCTATCTTATCTACAGACCAGGCACGAATTGTTTACTGTGTTCATATAAATCACAAGTAACATTATCTCTGTTGTCTGCAAGTTTTAAAAAGCAGAAGGGAGTAAAGATGTCATGTTGGGTTAATCATATACGAATTATAATTGGTGAAAACAATTACACTAGTTTGGTAAAAACTGGTAAAAACAACTAGTTTGTAGTGCCGGGTCCTCTGCGATAGAACACAAGTAGACTTGATGGTTTAGAAAGTCCCTCATATTACATGGTTTTGGTAAAACAAAAGGAGATCTAAAGAAAATCTGACAGAAAAATCTAAAGGTGTATGGGGACCCTTAACCTCCCTAGCGGTTGAGACGAACCCTGTTCGTTCGCCGTTCAGGGTCGTCCAACTGCACGGGAAGCCGACATCGGGGAGACCCGATGCCTCCCCAGAAAGCTGCAGCGATTGTCTTCATGTTAATGGAGGAGCGCCGGCTTTGCCTCTCACGCAGCTGGTGTCAATAATGAGCTGTGTGAAGAGCAGCGGCGGGAGACAGGAAATGACAGGCAGTGTACTGTGTACACTGCCTCGATTGCCCGTACAATGGCGCAATACGGGCAGTGCGCTAGGGAGGTTAAAGTGAACCTACCACATTGTAGGTCACTCCGCAGTATTGGATGCTCTCAGCCGATAATAAGGGGAATCTGCGATCAAAAAAAAGAAAAGTTTTTCTGACAGCAGGAGGGGCAATTTTTCCAAGATCACCCCTCCCGCTGTGTGATGTTTCACCGCAGCATGACATCATGCAGCTGCAAGGGCACTTGGGACACTTGTCCCAAGGGCCCTTGTGTCTGTATGACATCCCGCCTGCCCAGTCCCAGATTGCGAGACATCTGCAAGACTTCCTGTATCCTTGACCCCCCCTGCGCTGCAGTGATGAGAGGTGCTCCTCCAGAGACATCTCCCTCCCCCCTGATGCGCACCCCTCATCACTGCAACCGCAATACACCCCCCCCCCCCTATTTTTTTTATTTTGAGTTTAAAAGCACTTAAATTGCGAAGTCCCTGAACAAGGTATCATTACCAAAGTGACTGGGAAATATACACAAAAAACTATTGCTCTAACACATGTAGTAGTTCAAAGTCAAGTTAAGATTTTTACATTCAATTTCGACTAGACTTTGAACTTATTTTATGTAAAAACTACATGTGCTACGGCCAAGCTTTCTTTCACAACCCTTCTCTACATCTGCAGCAGTTTTGGTATTGACATCACTCACAAAGTCAAGAAATTTCAAAAAGAAATCCGACCCCCTGCAATGACAGTTATTAGTGAGAGTTATGTAAAACTTCGCCTAGAGAAAAACAACACGAAAAAAAACCCAGAAAACCAGTTTTTAAGCAGATTCTGTACACTGACCTCAAAATATAAAATATGTCTTTTTCCTGGTAGGCAGCCTCTGCATTTTCTGTTTTCCTATATATAGCTGGTCTACTGTGCATAGGAATGTTCCCTTTTCTGAGCCTCTATAGCCCAGGTGCCCAACCTGCGGCCCAGGGACCGCATGAGGCCCTTTGGGCATTCCTTGGCGGCCCCCCTTGCCAGGCCCAGGAAACCTAACTGATGCATAGGGCATAGGAACTCACCTGTCCTCGCCCAGGATCTTCTTCAGGAGGGAAGAGCAGGAGAGGGACTCGCTCTGGCTGAGCACATGAAAGCCAATCAGCAAGTCCCTCACCTCACCAAGAATATCCGGTTCTAAGAAGATAGTACCTATGCTCCCACTATTACACCAACGAATGGGGAATATTGTATGTGGCACATAACCTCAGAATATGGGCACATAACCTTTGATGATATATATATGGCACAAAATGTGCATTACCGTGCACAGGGTTCCCTAATGTTTGAAGTATCATTAAAAACAAGTTTTGTTATTTAAAAAAAATGAAAAATAATGTCTTCTAGCTCTGCCTGTTTTAATTTTTTCATTCTAAAATGCTTCTACAAGTCAGTATAGATTGAAAATGTTATGTGCGGCCCTTTATGCTGGCCATACACATGCCGATAAACGGCCGGATTTTAATCTGACCGACGGGCGTGCGCGCTCTCGCCGTCGGTCAGGTTAAAATCCGGCCATTTATCGGCATGTCCCCACATGGGGCGACAGATCCCTGTCGTCCCACTTCTCGGCTGGCCAGAGATCCGACATGTTGGAAAATCTGAGCCGATGGGAGCCGATGCCATAAGCTACAATGAAGCGGCTGCTTCATTCTAGCTTATGGCCGGCACACAAAGGGTGCCCAGCCGACTGAAGGGGCCCCAGAATGCGTCATCACGTTTACAATCCCGGAAGAAATCGGGGCAGATGTCGGCGATGGTCGCCGCGTGTATGCCTGGCATTAGTGATGCTGAGGGCAGCACTCGTGGCCCTCCATATCAACTCAGTTGCCCACCACTGCTCTATAGAGTCTCAAGTCTGTCTACTTAACCATATGTGTGAAAGTGATTTGTCAAAAAGCCTTTGATAAAAAAAAATAATGTTGATTGGAAGCTTCATTTGCAGGGAGGGTGCAAAGAAACATAGATCCTTGTAGAGCCCAGGTGCCCAACCTGCGGCTCGGGGGCAGCATGTGGCCCTTTGGGTGTTGTTTGGCGTGTTGGCCCTCCACTTGCGGTCCCCAAAACCTGTTAATAATTATCGTCTAGGAATTATCTCCTCTTATTGCAGGGGATGAGCGGAGGGGAGCCAGAGTATCTTGACACCAAGGTAACAAAGGTAACAAAGGGCCGGATATAGCCCCCGGGAATTAGTTTGCCCATGCCTGTCCCCTCCTGTTTGGTGCTCTGGGCGAGCAGCCGCTGTTGATCCCCAACCCCCCTTCTTTGCAGGAGGAACTCGTCTGAAAGAAGGGGAGGGGTTGGGTGCTGGTCAGTAATACCAATACCCAGTATCACCAGTCCATGTTCTTAGTAATTCCAGTCCCCATGCCCAGTATCACTGTCCCTGTATCAGTAATGCCATTCGCTGTGGCAAGTATCATCAGAGCCTGTACCCAGTATCGCTAGACTCTGTTCTCAGTATCACCAGACCCTGTGGCCTGTATAACTAGTCCCTGTGCCCAGTATCACCAGTTTTCCCAGCTCAATCCCTGTAGAACAGAGTTGTCAGCCTCCGTGCAGTAGTAATCATCCCCCTCCCAGTTATCAGTGGCCCTTCCTCGGATCTCCTGCCATGTGAAGAGTCCTGAGGATGCTTACTCCCTGACTCTCTCCAGCATGGACTACAGCCAGTTTTTGGGATACAACAAGCACCTGCATGATGTAGGACTCTAACTCACTAGCACACATGAGCTCCTTCATCCCCGCAGTCCACAGAAAAAATTTCAGACAGGTGTACACAACAAAGGCCCGATTCCACCATGGGAAACTGCCCATAGGCAAAACCGCTACTGGTGATCACATCTCCAGGAATGGAGGGGGGAATCATTCAATGGACAACTAGTGGAGACCTGGGAATACTGCCAATTGTCTACAAGACCAGACGTGTACTATACCCAATGGGACATTGATGACATTAAAGAAATAAAGAAGATTTTGCCCTTTGAGTTTGCCCTACTTAAACACTCACCTGGCCTAAAAATGTAAAGTAGTTATCCCAAACCCTGAGGATGAAACCCAGCCCAGGGGAGGGCACATGTTAGTAGGTAAATATAGTTTAATCTATCTAGACTGAAAAAAAAGCCTGTGAAACCTTTTGTCACTTGGTCACAGTGTTGTAGACCTACATACGCATGGGTGCACATAACTTTTTTAGTGAGCTCCTCAGATGAGTACCAGGAGATGGTGTTTGGTACTCACCCCATATGTAGGGTGGTCATTCTCACTGTCTCCCACATTGTAGGTTCTGCTGCAGATAGACCTCCCTGTTCTTTATTTAGCTTTTCTCTTGTCAGATTTTACCCTTCCATATGCCTACTCTGACTTTCATCCCCAGATCTCCAACACCCATAGAAGTCCAATCTTTTTGGACTAATAATTTACATTCCCAGTGTCACCCCCCCTAACTGCAACCTTTCATAGTTATTCATGTTTCCCTGCAGTTATCCAAGTGACATAAGTTGTATACATGTAACACTTAGCTGAGGCCGCCCAGACACGGAGTGCCTCCAAGTTGTTAGTACGCATATGAGCTGTGTAACAGTAATGCAGGTATGCAGAGCTAGTTTTTGGCCCCCTTTTGAGTACCAGAGTACCACTTATGTGCACCCCTGTATATACGGCACCAACGGTTTACTTGTGTAGGCCTAATCTGCCCATTTCCACTTATGCCTGGCATACACATGCCGATAAGTGGCCGATTTTTCACCTGATCGACGGGCGTGCGCGCTCGTGCCGTCGGTCAGCGGAAAAATCGCCCACAGCTCAGCCGGCCAGAGAACGGACATGTCCGATAATCTCTGGCCGATGGAAGCCGATGGCATTAGCTTCAATGAAGATCGGTGTCTTCATTGAAGCTTATGGCCGGCACACAAAGGGTGCCGGCCGACTGAAGGGGCCCCATAATGCACCAGGGTGCAAACGTGATGACGTCATCACGTTTGCATTCCGGTGCATATCGGAGATGGTCTGTCTGAACCGGTCGGGGTGTGTATGGCAGGCATTACATGACTTGGAATTGAACACACAAAGCTTATATTTGCTCGTTGTGTGCATTGTTTCAGATGTTATATTTAATCTTGATATTGATTTACAGGCCCAAGAGATTAAACATGTGATCAAAAACCGGTTTGACATCTCCTGATATCCCAACATCTAGAAGAGTAGTGTGCTATTGTGAAAGTTGTTTCACTACCTCAACTGAACAGCTGCAGCTAAAAACAACAATAGGGTTACTAGGTCAACAATTACAATTAAAGTTATAAAATATATATGATGCATTTATCTTAGCAGGTAGGTAGAATGCAGGAGTCAGCCACCGTGCATCTAAGGCTATGTCTCCACAGCATTTTGTGATCCGTAGGGACCCCTTCGTTAAGCGAAGTGCTTGGCGGGGGTCCTGACGGATCACATACACTTTACCTTTCAGATGCTCTGTTCTTGCCGATGCAGGGGTTAACGCAGTGCAGGAAATGTGTATGTGATTCGTCTGGACCCCTGCCAAGCACTGCTCTTAACATAAGGGGTCCTGACGGATCACATAACGCTGAAGACAGTGGAGACATAGCCTTACACTGTCAGTTAACCAAGTCTGAACCTAACAAACTTTCCTAGGTGCAAAGTCTTGAGAACTATGAATGTAAACTATATATTCAGAATCCATACATCAGTACAACATTATAAAGAGCTTTCTAGAATGATCCATTAGTTCCCAAATGTTTATATATAGAGATTACATGGCTATGATGTGCCATGATGTTGCAGGGAAAGGTTTTCATACATAAAAGAGACATTACTTTCACACATCCTACACAAATCCTACATGGACAAAAGTATTGGTACGCGCCTCTTCTTCATTAAGTGCAGGTATTACCAATGTGGGTTAGTGATGAGCAGCATAGGCAATATTCATATTCAAGAATAATTCTACTAATATTCGATTCGATATTTATAAATACATAATTTGTGCATATGCCCATGCATATCCATCCATTTATTATGGCATTGTGATAAGATTATTGCAATGCATGGCCAGAAGCTTGCTAATACATAATATCTCGAATGTTCGAGTTTGCGGCCATATTCGAGAAATTTTCGAATTCTTGGATACACGATATTCTGCAAAAATCTCAGTTCGAATATTCAAGCTCAGCCCTATTGTGGGGCAGTGGAAAGGGGTGGTATTTTCTGTCTACCGTGTTTCCTCGAAAATAAGACAGTGTTATTAATTTTCGCTCCCAAAGATGCCCTACATCTTATTTTCGGGGGATGTCTTATTAGGAGTAGGGCACTGCGGTATAGGGGTGCGGGGATCACTTAAAATGACACAGGGGGGATCAGAGGGGGGAATCAAATTGGCACAGGAGACTCAGAGGGGGGATTACCATTTAAGTAACCCCTTCCGATCCTCCTGTGGCATTGTGATTGCTCCCTCTGATCCCCCCTGAGTTACAGTACCGTATCTTTTTCAGGGGGGATGCCTTATATAGGGGTGTGTCTTATATTGCTATATGCCATACAGCCTACAAAATATAGTATTTGATTTATGAACTAAATTTGTCTTTAACGTACTTTAGAGCTTAGTTTTCACTGTTGGTACCACACCCACACTCTAGTTAGCTTGTAAAATCAGTCTCAGCTTGCCTTTTATCTCTCACTATCAAATATGTCTATACTGTCACTTATGATTATTATCATTTTTATGTGAATTTATATTATGAGTTAAAGATTTCTTCTAGTATTTTTTCTATTTGATGCCGTATAGTTTTAGTTTTTATAAAATTATAGCAATATATCCTACAAAATGGACCATTGAGCTTGGATATAACACCACAGTCTTCCATTACCAAATGATT
>CM070037.1:117181509-117197236 GCA_036250615.1 Ptychadena robeensis | reverse complement strand
CCATTAGATCTACCGACAACTGTGTAGCATAGTGGCCTCCCTGATAGAATACATAGTGATCGGAAGGTATATATTACTGTTACGAAGTGCAGGGTCCTCCCTCATAGAATACATAGTGATTGGAAGGATTAGAAAGCTCCTCATATTACATGGTTTTAGTAGAACAAAATTTGATTGTACAGAAATTGTATGGAAAGATTGTAAGGTGTATGGGGGCCTTTAGATTGTGTTGGTTATACACATGCCACGGCCAACATTGACCATAATCCTTACATATTTTCATTAGAATGTTACATTTGCATTATAAATATTAAAAGATTAATAAAAAGGGGTGCACATAACTTTTTTAGTTTTTTAGATAAGTACCAGGTGATTGTGTTTGGTACACACCCCATATGTAGCATGGTTTTGTCATTTTTTTCATATCTGTTTATTGAAAACTCTAACATAACAGAAAAGTTTGCATATACATTGGCATGAAACCAAGAAAAAAAAATACATAGAAAAAAAAAACAAAATACAAAACTAAAGTCCCCCATACACCTTGAGATTCCTCCATACAATTTCCATCAGATCTACCAACAACTATGTAGTATAGTGACCTCCCTGAAGGTGTAGAAAGGTCCTCATATTACATGGTTTTGGTAATTGAAAAGTTGATTGTACAGAAATTGCATGGTAATTGTATGTGGTGTATGGGGGGGCTTTAGAATTCGCAACCATCTTAGTAAATAAGAAAGGACAAAACACATATAAGCAGAAACACAGACATATCTCCACGAGGACAAGCCCACCCACCCTAGAGTGAAGGAGTCTATAAAGATTGTGCAACACACAGACATAATGAATTGCTGTGCATTCATTATTCTTTAACTCATGAAATACATAGAGAACTAATTGACATTTG
This sequence comes from Ptychadena robeensis, assembly GCA_036250615.1. Lineage (NCBI taxonomy): Eukaryota > Metazoa > Chordata > Amphibia > Anura > Ptychadenidae > Ptychadena > Ptychadena robeensis. The sequence goes on along the minus strand of CM070037.1, from coordinate 117,196,329 downwards.
TTCAATGATTAAGTTGATGCTGTAATATGCTCTGCAAGGTTTGGAAATGGTTAATGCAGTTCAGGTGTCTATAACATGGGCATGTAGTACTAGTGGCCACCAGCAGATGGCGCACTGGTAACATGTACCACAATCAGTGCTTGTCAGAGCTTTTAGCAATCTGCCGTGTACCAGACCCTGCTGGGACTCACAATTAATTGTCGGGGGCTGAGGAGGATATCCATCCGCGGTGAGACGGCACGTGAAAAAATAGTACAATTTCACCTGCTGCCTCCCGTTCCAACTTCATAAGAATAACAGTGCTGGTGAGGTGGAGTGGCGAGGAAATTGTAGACATGGTGGGGGGCCCGGAAAGAAAAATAAGAAGCTGGATAGTATGCAAATGCGCTGTAATAGCCTTACTGCAGCTACACATAGCTACTTATCATTCTGCATGTGTAGCTGCGGACCTCTTATGTGCACCCCTGTTTATAATGACAAATAATGTTTTAAGTTAAGATCTGCCTCACACCAAATCTACACTCTAATAACTTTTAGGTTAACTTTTTTTGTAGGACATCAATATATGTAATATAGGTAAAATATTTACCCATCCACTCCCATCACCCTACTTAAACCCATCTCTCTATCCATCACTTTTATTTAAATCTATACCCCACTTAAGATGTTTTCATTACAGAAAAAGGGGAAGAGGATAGAGGAACAGAACAGAATGCTTCCCTTTCGTTTTGACATAAAAGTGATAAAAGAAAGGAATACGTCTGGAAATGTTGTAGATCTGATCTATGATAGGTTATGTTCTGTACAGAGTATGTGGCTCTCTCAAAATAAAATAAAGCATTAACAAAAAACATAAAGGCCCCCATACACGTGTCGGATTCCCACCGGATTCCGGCACGATCGATTCCGGGCGCGTGCACGCGAAACGATCGTGTCGGAATCGCGTGCAGCCCACCTTGTCCGATCGTTCGCGTCCGATTGATCGGGGGCTCAGAATCGGATCTGACAGAGAACCAACATGTTGGTCTTTCTGATCCGATTCTGCACAGATCAGGGGGAGTTGCCATTTGGGAAGTAAGTGATCGGACACGGAATCGTCCAGGAATCCGTGGGACAAGGTGGTATGCAGCGATCGGATACTTTTAATTGGCCGATTGATCGGAGCTCCGATTCCCGCTGAGATCGCCGGAATCGATGGGGTGAGTGATCAATTGGCCATGGAATCCGACACGTGTATGGCTAGCTTAAGAAGGGGCAGTTAAATGGTTAGGTCTCCAGACCACATGTTAGTTAAGTGGTGCTGCTATGCCAAGTTGGTTAGGGGTTTTCTTTTCACTACATAAACATAAACAATCCAATTCACCATTACCGGAAAGATAGGGATTGGGTTCAAGCATAGGGTCTATGTTGTAAATAGTCACTACCAGTTGCGGAGAGGAGAGCAGGCTGAGGCTCTCTTACCCAGAATAGTAAAGACGACAGATGGTCCAGTGAAGGCAGCTTGTATCTGTAGTGCTTCAGGCACTATGTGGCCTGCACCCACTCGGACAATATGAGGAAGGAGCTACCCTGGTCCAAAAGGGGACCCCTGTCATTTGTCATGGGTGGTGAGTCAGCCCACAGCACTTTCTGAGTGGACAGTGGTGGGAGAACCAGAGAGAAGGGAGCACCTTGCTCCAAGGTAAGAACAGCCAGAAAGCCCAAAAGACTTGGGAAAACAGCTAACTGGGAAAATATATAACTGGCTTAACAGCCAGAAAACCCAAAAGACAGCCCAAAAGACTTGAGAAAAAAGCTAACTGGGAAAAAATAAAATATAACTAACTGGGAAAAGTAATACCTTCCAAATTCCAGGAAGCTGCTACACCGAAAAAGTTACACTTTCTTAAAGCTATATACACAATTTACACACCATGTCATGGCCTATTATACAGATATACTGTATATACAGATATTACATACAGATTTAAGTGTGTTTACACTACACTAGATGTACCTTGGAATATCTTCATTCTAATATTAATGCTACAACATTTGTTATTTCAGGTGATAGCAATTGTTATGGACTATTTCACGGACCGGGAGGTGTTCAGAGATGTTCTGGATGCAGCTGACAAAAGAAGAGTCCCAGTTTATATTATCCTCGGAGAAAGTGGTGTCAAGCATTTCCTTGAGATGTGCACATTGATGCAGCCATCTGGATTCATGCTCCGGGTAACATACATCCTGTCAATGAATATTTTTACAGTGATAACTGTATCCAATACAATTCAAAGTAAAAAAAAAACACATAACACATTTCCAATTGTAATAAAAATGTTATTATGAATATAAAAAAAACATAAATATGAATACATACTGTTTTGAAATTTTTCATGCAAAATAAGTATTTTAGAGATTTTATCATTCAAATAATACCCTTTATTATATTTATAATTTTTTTTACCATAATTGTGTGTTATTAACGAGCGCTAGGGAGGCTAATATTGGTGGGAATGGTTATGGATACTTAGTGGCTGGTTGTAGGTTTGAGGAGCACTTTCTCATTACATCCCACAAAGCTGTCCCTTTTTGACCCTTCTATCCCATGACAGTGATGTTGTGAACGGTTTATTACCGTATTTTTCGGCATATAAGGCGCACTTTTTCACCCCCCAAATTGGGGGCAAAAAAGTGCCTGCGTCTTATACGCCGAATGCGCGACCCTCGCACATTGGCTTCCCGCCAGCTCTCCCGAGAGAGGAGAGCTGCGGGAGCTGTCAATTCAGATGAAAGAGCCGATGTTCGGCTCTCATATCTGGTCTGTCTAAATGCCGCATCCCCACAACGGAATACACAGAGGAGAGCTGTGGGCCTTTGGGACGGTTGGCGCCCCCTCCTTGGTGGGGGTGCAGGGGGTGCCGAAATGCTGGGCTGAACACAGAACACTGAACAGATCAGTGTAGTGTGACGTGTTCAGCTGAGGGTGTACTGCTGCTAGTGACACCTTCTGGCTGAATTGAATATTGTATCCATTAAATTCATTGCATTATCCCAATTGATGTGAAAACTTATTAAATCTTTTTTTTCTGGATTTTCTGCCCTAAAAACTGGGTGCGTCTTATGTGCTGGTGCGTCTTATAAGGCGAAAAATACGGTATATTTTTAGATGTTGCTGATGAAGTTGAAAAAAACATTATTGATGATGTGTTTTCTCCCTGTTCCTGCAGAACATACGCGTCAGATATGTCACCGGAGTAGGATTCTACCTGCCTTCTGGGAAGGTCAGTGGCTCAATCTCACACAAATATCTGATGGTCGATGGCGATAAAGTGGCTCTTGGTTCTTTCAGGTAATTGGGTGTATTTAAACAGATGAAAAAAACTAAACTGATGATATCCTAATACAGACAGTGGCTTGCAAAAGTATTCGGACTGAACTTTTCCACATTTTGTCACATTACAGCCACAAACATGAATTCATTTTATTGGAATTCCGTGTGAAAGACCACTACAAAGTGGTGTACACGTGAGAAGTGGAACGAAAATCATACATGATTCCACTTCTCACGTGTACACCACTTTGTATTGGTCTTTCACGTGGAATTCCAATAAAATTGAGTCATGTTTGTGGCTGTAATGTGACAAAATGTGGGGTTGAATACTTTTGCAAGCCACTGTATACATGGTTGTCATATAGATTGGAAAAATTAAGTAATGTTCAGATAATTCCCATACTTATTCTCGGTGTCGGTGGATTTTGTCCTCTTATATTTGGTAATTGACTAACATTATTTAAAGCTGACCTGTACACAAAGAAGAAAATTTATATTCTGCTGTAATTGATGAACCTACCTTCCTGGCACTCTATAGCCCATCCAGCACCTCTAGAGGTAAAGGTACCTCAATGGAGACTTGGTGTAAAGGTTTGTTCTCCCTTTTACAGGGGAGGGACTCCTTGGCTATTGATTGTAAGCCCCTCCTGGGAGGGTCCTCTACTCCTCCTATGTCATACCTGTACCTGTGTGTTCTTGTGTGTTTGTATCTCTACTCTAATGTTCTATTGTACAGCGCTGCGTAATATGTTGGCGCTATATAAATAAATGATAATAATAATAATATCTCTTGACCTTGTCATTTTGATACAGAGTACTAAATTCTAGAGGTAGGTAATTGGATTTGCAATGTCTAAAGCTAGTCATACATGTGTTGACTCGTGAGCGATCAAGTCTGTGCCTACCACCTTAGGCCACCGATTCCTGGACGATTCTGTTCCCGATCGATCGCTTCACAAATGTCAACTCCCCTGGATGTGTGCCCAATCGATCAGAAAAGACCAACAGGTTGGTTCTCTGGCCGATCTGATTTGGGGGCCAAGTCGATCGGGCGGGGTCGATCGATCAAGGTGGGCTGCACTCGATTCCTCTTCGATCGATCGGCGTGCACGCGCCCGGTGATCGATCGGCCAGGAATCGTGTGGGAAATCGACCCGTGTATGGCTACCTTTAGGCTAGGCACACACGGGTAGACTTGTAAAAAGATTTGAGTACAATCAATCAAACCCATGTGGTGCACATTGATTTCTGTTCAATTGATCCCCGATCAATCACAGCGTGGTGACATCACCACGCTGTGATTGATCGAGGGTCGATTGCACATGAATTTACCTGTGTATGGCCAGCTTTAGTCACAAAGTTCAGTGATGCAGATATGATGGCGGCCCTCCTTGGAGCTCAACATTAAAGGACCAATTCTCTGAATTAAACATTATCTAAAAAAAAATCCCTGTGAAAGAACAGACTTCTACCACTGACATATATAACGCTGCCACCGCCCATTCCAGGAATCTTATTTTAAATCATAAGAAATTATTTTTATATCTGACACATTAAATTGTTTCACAGTTTTGAGTGATAAAGGGATTAGGAGTGTAATGGAAAACAATCATCCCTGCTGCAAGCATATTTTTTTTTCAATTTCTAAGCCAATTTGAAACATTTGGTCACTTGAAACTGGTAAATAATTTAAACCATGGGTGGCAGATTGCTTTAGTTGCACTCAAATCTTCAAAATTCACCTGTACATGGGCGACATTAGGGGGGGAATTGGAAAACATATTTGTAGTCTATATATACTATACCGCATGATGGAGATAAATAACTGAATGCATTACATTTATAACACAATGCCACCATCTAGTGACTAGATTTGGAGTTACAATTTTTTTAAATAGTTTGTTTTTATGAAATTTTATATTTAAATAAAACAGGTAGAGAAAAACATAAATTTGAATCCATATGCAGTGATTTATTAGAGTATATACTAGTATTGTAGAACATAAAATAGAATCTTAACCTAAACACAGTTCGATATTTCCATTTGACTTAAACAGAACAATTTTTAAGTTGATCGAATGGAAATCAATTACTGCCCATCTGGTACGATCAGCCAAAAATCGATAGATCATACAGAAACATTTATTGATTACAAATAGACACACACACTACACTCATACAGAGACATGAATCATTTACAAAGACACACACACTACACTCATGCAGAGACATGAATCATTCACATAGAGACACACACACTACACTCATACAGAGACATGAATCATTCACATACATACACACACACTACACTCATACAGAGACAGGAATCATTCACATAGAGACACACACATTACACTCATACAGAGGCATTTATCAATCACATAGAGACACACACACTACTCAATGCAGAGACATGAATCATTCACATTGAGACACCCACACTACACTCATGCAGAAACATGAATCATTCACATACAGACACACACACTACACTCATACAGAGACATGAATCATAGACACACAACTACAACTCATACAGAGACATGAAGCATTCACATAGAGACACCACACACTGGCCTCACTCATACAGAGAACATGAACATCACATATATACACCCACCCTACCCTCATGCAGAGACATAATCAGTCACATAGAGAGACACAAACTACTACACTCATACAGAGACCTGGAATCATTCACATAGAGACACACAAACTACACTCATACAGAGACACTGAATCTTCACATATTACACCAAAACAAACTACACTCTCATACAGAGACGAATCATTCACATAGAGACAACACACACCCTACACTCATCCAAGCCCTGAACCATTCACATAGAGACACACACACTACACTCATGCAGAGACATGAATCATTCACATAGAGACACACACAGACCCACACACATAGAGACACACATGCATTCACTTGTAATTACTGTCTGCTGTTAGCTTTTCCACGGTTGGCTTTCTGCTTGTCCCTACCTCAGCCCCTAGCTGCCCCCCCCCCCTGTAATACCTCCGCCCACCCCATTTGGGAACCACTGGCCTAGGATATTATACAGTCGGCATACTGCTTTCTTATTTTTGGGGTTCAGGGACAAATGACGGAGATGTTCCTCATTCTCTGAGGGGTTGCACTGGAGCTGGGACCTGGTACTCTATGGCATAATGATAACAACTCTTGCACTCTCCTGAAAAAGTTACAGTCAAAATGGTTGAAAACGATTGAAAAATTAATAAGACATTTAAGTTGATTGAACCAAAATATGACGGGGAGGGGAGGTCCTCACCTGTAAGGAGATATTTGTGTATTTCCCCTCCTCTCTCTGTCCCCCTCTAAAGAATGATGTGGTGACAACGATGTGTCAGATGGCACATTCTTAAACCACAGCTCTTCATGTCAATTTACTTTCAGTTTGTGTCAATTAAAAGACATTGTATCTGGCGGCCCCCTGTGGCCGTTTATGTTACTGCAGCCTCTACCTGAAAAACTGGAAGCCACACAGAAGTAAATATGGCGACTTCCACAGATGACAGCAGCGTAGGTAAGTATATTTTTTTAGGTTTTTGAGCAACTTTGAGCCATTGGGACAGTTTAAAGGTTTTTTGGGTTATTTGTTTTAGATTAGGTCCGCTAATAACTCATAAATACCTTTTTAACAAATGGTTGATGAAATAAATGATATACATACTATGGTGTCTCGCAGTCAGCTTTTTTTCTGTCCTGTAGTCATATAGCATTACCAATATTTTTTTACATTTGTTTTGTAGGCTCACCTGGTCATCATTAAGAATTGATCGCAACATTATGACATTCATGACTGGACAGTACTCTGAACCTTTTGACATTGAATTTCGTGAACTCTATGCAATCTCAGAGGAAGTCAATCTTTACAAAGAGCTCTCCTTACCTGACGTGCGACCTAGTCCCATGGTGGGTGCCAGGGCGCGTTCATCCACCGTGGCTCGCAAGATGATCAATCCCAAATATCTACTAGTGGCGGGGAGGAGTCCAGCGCCTGGTGAAATGTTAAGATTTGGCTCACCAACTTCTGATGATAAGGGCGAAAGTGAAGGAGACAAAAGAATGGAAAAATACCTACAGGACCTACTTCACGTAGAGCAAGAAGTACCTGAAACTGTGAACTTAGCCGACCTTCCAAAAGCAGCTTCTAGAATAAACATAGAAACAGGGAAAATAACGGAAGACAGCCGGACAAATAAGTCTCCTAAGAAAACAAAATTTAGCTTTTACAAATGGCAATCTAGTGCTCAGGAGAAGGAGGCAGAGGGAGGGTTTGTTATAGTGAACAAGCCAACAGAGGATTCAAATCAGAAGAACAGCTTCAGGAGCCATCAGGATCTGAGAGCTTCAGGTAAGATAACCATGTTCTTCTTGGAGTTACATCGGATTTTTATATTTCTTGAATGAATAGAAATAGCAAAGATACCCAAAATTGGCATTTTCTTAATAATTTCTGAGGCCAGTTGTCAGGGTTTAGTTAGCATTAGCTTTATAACCTTCAGGAACCATAAGAGATGGACAATATTTTTCACCTCACAGAATTCAACACAGAGCGGGAATAATCACACAAAAATATACATCTGGAATCGCGATGGCCGGATCCCTCCCTTTTAGTATCCCCATGCCTCCCTTTTTAGGGAAAACTTTACCTAACGGACACACCCCGAAAATATTTGGATCATCCAATCGCATTGAACGAATTTCCATATTATGATTGGATTTTTAACCCTAAACTTTTAGACCAAAATAATGTAGTGTTACCATTAGATCGCTGGATGGCAGTATGGTATAAACTATACAGGAAAAAAAAAAAATTTAATACTAGGAATTCAAAGCAAAATCAACAACAGATATTAACATTAAAATGTTTCAAAATAAACAATGCCTGCTTGATTTTAGGATGAATCACATGCCTGTTAAAGTAACAGAAAGTGTTCCTACATACAATGTTACACAGCCCAGACAGATATCACAGGCCTTTCCCAACCATCTACAATGTTCCAAGGACAGGCCTGATAATATTATAAGAACGTCTATTGTTCTTACATGAACCACCTGGAAACACGTCTTATATATGTATGCCAATAGATATTAGAACTAAGAACATATATGAAACATTATATCCCTTATTAAAGGCAAAAAAACAGTACAAAGCAAAGGTGAGGGCAATAGAACCCTTAAAAATTGTGGAGTCAAGGATAATTTCTCTAATAATTTCCCCCTCAAAATAAGGCAGGTTCTGTAACTCTGGACAGGGGGGGGTCAGAGGGGGCAATCAAAAGGACACAGCAGAAAAGGAAGGGGTAATCCCCTCTCTGAGTCTCCTGTGCCATTCTGATTCCCCCCTCTGATCCCCCCTGTATCATTTTAAGTGACCCCCCCCCCCCTACCCTGATACCCCAGTGCCGTACTCTTCTTCATGGAAAAATAAGACATCCCCCAAAAATAAGACGTAGGGCATCTTTGCTAGCAAAAATTTATACGTATAAGACACGATCTATTTTCCGGGGAAACACAGTAAAGCCCCCCATACACCACATACAATTACCATGTAATTTCTGTACAACCAACTTTTCTTCTACCAAAACCATGTAATATGAGGACCTTTCTACACCTTCCAATCACTATGTATTCTATCAGGGAGGTCACTATACTACATAGTTGTTGGTAGGTCTCATGGAAATTGTATGGAGGAATCTAAAGGTGTATGGGGGGCTTTAGTTTGTTTTGTGTTTTTGTTGTTTTGTATTGATAAAGAGATGGTCGACTTGCTAATTTTGTGAGCTGTTTGTAAAGCCTTTGAAAATGGTATCATCACCAAAATTGCTGAGGATGTAAAGAAGGGTTGTGGAAACATTTGAAAAAGAAAAGTTTTGCTCTAGCACATGTAGAGTTTGCATACATAAAGTTTATAATCAAAGTCAAAATTCCAATTTTTGAAACTTTGACTTGACTTTGAACTTAATTTGTGAAAAAACTGTGTAAGAGTTAGAGACTTACCGTATTTTTCGCCATATAAGACGCACCTTTTCACCCCCAAAATTGGGGGCAAAAAGTGCCTGCGTCTTATACGCTGAATGCGTGACCCCCGCGGCCACTCGGCCGCCGGTGGTCGCACCTTGGTTTCCTGCCAGCTCTCCCGGCACAGAGATTAGCCGTGGAGCCAGGGGAGCTTTCAGATGTGAGATGTCGGCTAATGCCGACTCTCCCATCTGAACTGGGTAATTGCCTATGCCAGCCCTGAACTGGCATAGGCAATGAAGAGAGAAGTATAGATAAACTTGCATCTATACCTCTTCTCTTCTGTCCGTGGGAACAGCAATCACTCCCCACGGACACAGTGAGAGGAGAGAAGACAGCCCGGCCCCCCTCCTCCTGTAAATCAGTGTAGAGATGACATGTGTTCAGCTGAGAGTGTACTGCTGCTAGTGACACCTGCTGGCTGAATTGAATATTGCATTCACTAAATATATATTGCATTTACCCAATTGATGTGAAAACGTATTAAATCTTTTTTTTTTCTGGTTTTTTTTTTTCGTCTTATATGCCGGTGTGTCTTATATGGCGAAAAATACAGTTTTTTTTTAAACATACCCCCAACCCTTCTGTACATCAACAGCAAGTTTGGTGTTGATACCATGTTCAGGGGCTTTGCAATTAACTTGAAATCGTCAAAATGGTCGAATTTTTTTAAAAAAATTAAAAATCCACCATCTCTAGTATTGAGTTAAAAAATTCCAAAATCCCCAAGTTCCGTTGTAGATGGGAGACATAAGATAGATGTTCTCTATCACCCCACCCCCCTCCTTTTTTGTATACATGATCATTAAGATGATGCCACAGGCTTAGGTGGGATCACTAACTTAGCATTCAATTTATGTTTATAATACTGTTGACATTCTCAATTTCCATTTCTACCCAACAGGCAGCACCAGTCCTGTTTCCACTAGGAGTGACAAGACGAAAGCAAACAAGTGTGCTGTGTCCTGAAGGAAGAAGTCTTCTGAAGTTTGGAAAGAACTTTATATACTGGACAATATTTATTCTCAACTGGAAATTTGATTACATTGACCACTGTCTATCTCAGGGATCAAGGATTATCCTACAGATACAGACGCTGTGTGGGGAAACCCTTCCGGAATGTGCCATGGTTCCTTATCTGTGTATTAATAACACTACCATAGTAGTGTAATTAGAGACTTTTGGGGTTTTGAAAAAACTGGAAAACTTTTTCTTTACTGTCTGTGGGTCATTGAAGGTGATTTTGGGAGGGTTCAAGTTCCTATCCTCTTCTTTTCAACCCTGTTCCAATCTCCTTAATTTACAAAATGGTTTTGGCTTTAGATCAGTTCATACTTTGCCTTGCCAAGTTTTCTCATATTTTCAGTTGTAAATTGTCATTTGTTTTTGCTTATGTGTTCTGCTGCTTCTAAAATAGCACTTTGACTGAAAGGTTAAAGGTTTTTCTCCATCACAAGAGACCTACTAACCTTCATGTTGGTATTCAAACGTATTGCTCAGGGAAAATTTTCCTGAAGCTATCACTGCGGTAGCTCACCTGCTTCAGACCAGTGATTGTTTCTCTCTGGGGACTTCCTGGGATGCCTATGCCTGTCAAATTGCCTGAAAATACAGGAATAGGGATCAGTCCCTATGTCTGCTGCGTCATTACTGATCAGGGATATGGGTGGGTACTACCCTGTTTCCCCGAAAATAAGGCATTCCCCTGAAAGTAAGGCACCTCCGAAGATACGGTACTGTAACTCTGGTCAGAGGGGATCAGAGGGGGCAATCAAAATGACACAGGAGGATCAGAAGGGGTTACTAAAATGGTAATTCCCCCTCTGAGTCTCCTGTGCCATTTTGATTCCCCCTTCTGATCCCCCCTGTGTCATTTTAAGTGATCCCCCCACCCTGATACCCCAGTGCCATATTCTTCTTCATGGAGAAAAAAGACTTCCCCCGAAAATAAGACGTAGGGCATCTTTGGGAGCAAAATCTAATATAAGACACTGTATTATTTTTAAGGGAAACACGGTATTTGACACGAATTGGCATCTTAGGTCCTTACTTGAGTTGGTCAAAAAATTTGCAATTTACGTTCAATGGGCAACTTCAACTTTACAAGAAAAATTTCCCCCAAATTTTGACACAAATATGTTATAGTTTTTTCGCAAATATTGTCATCACGAATTCTGGGGGGCAACATCTGCTCAGATGGGCAACCGCCTATGTTGTCCATGCCTCAAACCGCCTATAAGCTTGGCCATGTAAATTTTCAAAATCTACCAAAGTTGTCCAAGAACTGTGATATTCACTTCCACTTCCAATGTTGTTTTTGGCTTCCCTGGTGTATCTCAGTTGGTTGCAATGGAGCAATAAGTATAAATAATATGAAATTCAACAAGGACGATTATACGGGTCATTGTGTAAGAAATAGTTGCTTAATTTCTTGTCCATATATGAAAGGCTGGTATGTATACAACACACACCATATTCTGTATAAATACTGGTTTTGAGCGGTTTTATTCTGGTCATTTGACCATTGACCATCCTCCTTCTTTGGAGGTTATTAAAACCTCTGCAAAAAAACATAATGTTGCAAAGTAAAGTAAACTTGTGTGTCCATAGGCATTAGCAGACTGGCTTCTCATGGAGTCTGCTGATGATTATGGATGCAGAAAGTGTGGCCACGCTGCCATCTAATACTGGACGAGGGAGGAGGACCTTCTGGAGTAAACCATATCAGGAAACCTACTGCACAAACAGGGGTGGTCCTAGGGAGATAGGCCCCTGGGCAAGCACCCCCTCTGACTCCACTATAAGTTGGACCATGTAAATCTTCAGCAAGAACTGTGATAATCACTTCCAATGTTGTTTTTGGCTTCCCTGGTGTGTCTCAGTTGGTTGCAATGGAGCAATAGGGATTATTAATATGAAATTTAACAAGACGATAATACGGGTCATTGTGTAAAAAAAATTTCTTCATTTCTCGTCCATATATGAAAGGCTTGTATGTATGATGCCTTTTGATGCAGAAAGCGTGGCCACACTGCCATCTAGTGCTGGAAGAGGGAGGAGGTCCTTCTGGAGTAAACTATATCAGGAAACATACTGCACAAACAGGGGTGGTCCTAGGGAGATAGGCCCCCTGGGTGAGCACCCCCTCTAGAGCCCAAACCCCCTCAGGAAAACATCTATAGTCTCTACCGGGGGGCAGGGGCATTTTCGCTGGTGAGGTCAGACTTACCATACAACCCCCTGGGAAAGCCTCAGACTGAATTCCAGTAAGTAACATACCTGTAGTTTTTCAAAGGTGAAACTAAAGAAACCATAATTGTTTTTGCAGAAGGTTTAATAACACTTTAACTTTAAGGACCATTGGGAATATGGGAGACAAAGCAACTGGTACGATAACCAAGTATTTTATTTTAAATATTATAAGTAAACTTTTAAGAACTTGAAACTGTGTCAAATGCTGTCAAATTAATAAAATTATTTGTTTTTAACAATTTCGCAACCTGTTGGAACCTGCTGCCTAATGGCTGCATTTCCATATATATTTAGTTGGAGATTTAACCAAAGTGAATTGTCTCCCCAAAGTCAGAAGTGCGATGTGTAGATCAGAGAAACATCTGATCTGGTCCTCACTTTATAATATAGAAGGATAATGACCCCAAACTCACTGCCAGGATTATCAAGAATTACCTTCATCCAAAATACCAGGAGCTTAGTAAGAGCCCTACAGAGCCGTGACTCAAAGCCCAGAGCCATAGAAGAACCTTGTTGGTCCTATTTCTTTATAAAAAGTCAATGTTGTGTGTTGTTCATAAGAATAACATGTCAGGGGATTGCACATAAGGCACGAGCCTACAAAATACTGTGTACATATACTTTTATTTGTTAATAGCTTGTGAACCTAATAAAATGGACCTTTGTGCTCAAGAACACTGATTTATTTGTGTATAAGCAGGGGTGCACATAAGTGGTACTCTGGTACTCAAAAGGGGCCAAAACCTAGCTCTGCGTACCTGCATTATTGTTACACAGCTCATATGTGTACTAACAACTTGGAGGCGCTCCGTGTCTGGGCGGCCGCAGCTAAATGTTACAAGTATACAATTTATGTCACTTGGATAACTGCAGGGAAACATGAATAACTATGAAAGGTTGCAGTTAGGGGGGTGAAATTGAGAATGTAAATAAATAATCCCAAAAAAATTGGACTTCTAAGGGTGTTGGAGATCTGGGGGTGGAGTCAGAGTAGACATGTGTAAGGATAAAATCTGACAAGAGAAAAGCACTGTGTGACAGCTGCAATGTGACCAAGAAAGGATGACATTTGGACTGCTGGTAGTCTCATGGGTTAGTTACTAAGCCAGAAAATGTCAGGGTTGTACTACTGAGGTATGAGATCTGGGGGTTCAAACGTGTTGTACTGTGAGAGTTACATGTGACCCAAAGCCAGCTGGTGACCTGTGGATGGAGACAGCTAATCAGAGGCGAAATTAGGAACAGGGACGTCCATCTGCAGCAGAATCTACCATGCAGGAGGCTAAGGACAGAGGGCAGAGGACAGTGAGGTAGACCACTCTACATATGGGGTGAGTACCAAACACCATCTCCTGGTACTCATCTGAGGAGCTCACTAAAAAAAGTTATGGGCACCCCTGGATATAACAACAGGATATGATTTCCTTTCTTTATTCTGCACCCATATAGTAGACATAAAATATGTTCATACCCTTTATAGAGTGATATGCCCTAGACCAGGTGGGTGGGCAAACTTTTTGACTCGTAGGCCACAATGGATTTTAAATTTGACAAGAGGGCCGGACAAAGAACCTGTAAGAGCCGCCCGGTCCTAAGTGCTTCCAATTTCAACACATTCCATTGACAAATTAAAAATTTCTATACTGCTTAAAAAACACAATAATCATATTGCCAGGAAGGTTATAAAAAGATTACAAATGAATATAAAGTATAAAAAAGAGGCTTTGGATTGTAAACCTACACATTCTATTGCAGACATGGTTAAGCTATGGCCTCTAGAAGACCACAGAAATCATCCTCTAGGCCTGTGATGGCGAACCTATGACCCATGTGCCCAAGAGGGCATGCAGAGTCCTCTCTGTTGGCATGCGTAGTCTGTAGGGAGTTAATGAGTTTTCTCTCTGTATGCACGCACTCTATGTGCAGTAGTTACACATAGAGAAAGAAGCACGACCTGCGTGGTGATCGGCTTAATCCCTGTGAACCACAGATGACTCATTCTGTGCGTCTTGGCTGTCGCGGTTTAAGCTGTACCCACTTTCTGCTTTGCACTTAAATTTACCAGGAAATCCAAGGTATTGGCCCATTTTTGTTTAATTGTGATGCATCCACATGTACAATGCCTGTTGCTATGGTGATGGGCGGGCATGTAAATGCAGAGATGCTGCTGTACTACAGTCCTAAGGGGGGGGGGGGG
>CM070037.1:117150152-117169104 GCA_036250615.1 Ptychadena robeensis | reverse complement strand
ACCTTGCGGGTCGGAGTCGGACTGGAGATCTCTGCCCTTTTACCAATCCAGCCCGTGCCCAATCCATCTGGACCCATAAGGACTCACTCTCATTTCATCAGTCCATAAAACCTTAGAAAAATCCAGTCTTGAGATATTCTCGCCCAGTCTTGACGTATAAGTTGTGGTCTTGTTCAGTGGGTGTCGTTTTCAGCCTTTCTGTCTTGAGTATTGCACACCTGTGCTTTTGGGCACTCCAGTGAGTGTTGCAGCTCGTGAAATATGGCCAAGGTGGGCAAGTGGCATCTTGGCAGCGCGGCTTGACTTTTCTCAGTTCATGGGCAGTTATTTTGCCCTTGTGTTGTCCACACGCTTCTTGCGACCTGCTGACTATTTGAATGAAACGCTTGATTGTTCGTCATCGCGCTTCAGGAAGCTTTTGCCATTTAAGAGTGCTGCATCCCTCTGCAAGATATCTGACTATTTTTGAACTTTTCTAAGCTGTCAAGTCCTTCTTTGACCATTTGCCAAAGGAAAGGAAGTTGCCTAATAATTATGCACAACATAATATGGATGTTGATGTCATTAGACCACACCCCTTCTCATTACAGAGATGCACATCACCTAATATGCTTAATGGTAGTAGGCTTTCCAGCCATTCAGCTTGGAGTAAGACAACATGCATAAAGAGGATGATGTGTCAAATATCACTAATTTGCTAATTAATCTGCACTCCTGTATAGTCCGATCCTCCTAACGCTCTCAGAGACAATCTAACATCCCCACTATAGTCCTATCCCTAACTGTCTCAGAGGAGCTGACAATCTTATGTCCCCACGATAATTATATAAAACAATGTCATTTTTAGGAACTGACAATATAAGTTACTCTCCATAGTCATATTACCAACTGTTTCTGAGAAGAGCTGACAATCTAATGTCCTCGTGATAATTATATCACTAACTGTCCCTTTTAGGAGCTTCTGACAATCTAATGTCCCCAGTTATATGTAAAGCTGGCCGGCCACAGACGCTTCAATTTATTTTTTTATACGATTTATGAACGATCAACCGAAATGTCAAAAATCTATCGGGTATTGAAAGAACATGTCAGGCTTTTGGTCCATATATCGTAAATCGAATGAAGACCTTAAGATCTGCTCTTTCGATTGACCCGTCATCCCAGTTCCATCATTTCCAACCTGCTGCATTAACAACCCTTGAACGAGGCTTATACTTGAGACATTCAGTTGTTCCAGAATTTTTTTTTTTTTTATTATTAAATACGGCTCGGCTTATACTCCATTATTTACGGTATTCCATATTGTTTTCTAGAATGAAGTGCGCTCATCTATAATGGAATGGTGGCCGGTTCTTTGATTCTGTGCTTCTCCCTATCGCCCTTCCCTTCATAAAACATTGTAGACGCAGATGTAGCTCTGTGATTGGAGGCGAGGCAGTCATGTGCCACATAACCTGATTGTACACCAGACATGGGCAAACGACATTTAGATTTTTAATCTTGGTGGCAAGGTGTTCTAGCTCACCTCCAGTCATTTCCACCAATAAACACATTTGTCTTCTACATCTTCTTAAAGTGTTTTATATATTCGAGCATAAGCTGTGTTTTTTAGCCCACAAAATGTGCTGAAAAGCCCCCTCTCCTTATACTCGAGTCAGGGCTTGTTTCCACCGGTGCGATCTGCTGCTGCTGTACCCGCGCGGCTGCAGCCGCACCCGCCGGCAACCCCAAGCTGTTTTCATCCGGATGCACGCGTACGTCCGTGCGTTCGGGTGAAGACTCTGGGCCGCCCCCATGTGTGAGGATGCGGTCGGTTGCGGTTTCCGCACGAGAACGCTGAAGCTAGCGTTCGGAACCGCACCGCATCCACATCCGCACCGCATCCATACTCAGCCGCACCAATGGAGTTTGGCTGATGGTTTGTCTATGGATGCGGTCGGAGGGGCGGCAGCCGCGCGGATACTACCGCGGCAAATCGCATCAATGGAAACAAGCCCTCAGGGTCCCACTTACCTGTCCGGATGTTCACCGGCAGCCTATCTGGGTTGTCCCATGACTGCTTGATCTTGTCCTGCTTCTTCTGCTGCAGCTGCTGGTCTCCATTGCAGGCAATGAATGTTCCCAATGCCGTAGTAACCCCCATAGGGGCCAATGTGGTGTCTGTAGCTACAGGGGGGCCCACTGCTTCTGATCTTATGTATTTAGTATTCTCTCTGCAGTATTCCCTAGCTCAACAACTCTGGTGAAAAGTAAGCAAACTTGGATGGCAGCGCCATCTTATGGGCTAATTTTTATTAGAGATGGTGGAATTAATTTTGAAAACTCCACTATCTGACTCTACAAGTAGCTTCACTCTAGGCTTATAGTCCATTATATACTGCAACAACAACCAGTTTCAAAGTAGTTTACCAACTGACATTTTCTGTGAGTTCAAATCTAGCTGCGGAATGGCGGTTCTATTTTAAAAACTCTCCTCATTGTAAAAAAAACTCTCTAACTTTTCTTTCATCTATGTATTGCCAACAAATTCTATATTGACAGATTGTGTGGAGAAATTTAATTCAGACTCTGCCCTGAAGAGCCTTAGGGCTTGTTTCCATTATACTTTGGGACCCCTACGCTAAGCGTATACGCTTAGCTGGGGTCCCGACGTATCCCACAGACTTTGCCAGTCTGTTAAACAGGTCTGTTTACACATCCCCCGGTGTAAAGGCTGAACGTACTCGACTACGTTCAGCCTTACACCGGCGGATCGGCTCGGCGCAATGAAGACAGAGTCTCCACCGAGCAGGTAAGTCTATCTGTTACGTTGGGACCTATGCAATGGAAACAAAGCCTTAAAGCGGACGTAAACTATAATAAAAACATAAACAAACATATAGTCATAACTCCTCTACATCAGGTCTTCACCCAGGGACAGCGACCCCTAAAAAGAAAAAAAAAAATACTTCCCTTTCCTGGCTGCTCGCTCCTGTGCCGCTATGCCTGGAGTGTCCAGTCCTCCAGGCTGCATGGAGACTCTGTCTTCCACCAATCCAGATATTTGGATCTGGCTGGATGCCGGCGCATGGGGACATGGGAAGGTAACCGTCAGAAGTGACGTCTAACCTCCCATGGTCCCCTGTGCGCACTGCGGTTGGACGTCACTGGGGGAGCATCGCTGGATTTGAACACTTTTACCGGATGAGTATTTTTTTTTGTTTTTACTTGTGGCCTCTGCCCTATTACCTGGTTATTCGGATATTTAAAGAAGGTAGATGCGGAGGTGGAAGGTCATGACATGTGGGGAAAAAATGTATTGTTTGTGAACATGTGTGTGCATGTAGTCCTACATCAGCATCCTTTGGGCCATACTGTCTATTCCTACGGCTTTGATTATATAACATATTGCTTAGCTCTGGTTTTCTTTCTATTCGCAGGGCTTTTGTCTTTCTCTGTACGCTGACTGTACCCAGGATTTGTCACCTTGCTGGCTGTTGTCACACGCGGAGCTGGTGAGAGGTATGATCACGTATTCACACCCCTTTGGGTGCATCAGCAAAACCATTCATCCCCACACAGTGTTAATAGATTCACATTGTCATTAGAGAAGTTCTTTTGTTTTATTTGTGAGAGAGAGAGATGGATTTCTAGAAGATTATTTCATTGCTAAATACATTTTTTCAAGTCAGTTTTAGTTTAGGTAATAAGTTGGTGACTCTGTATGCATTTTAGCTAGACAGCTGTATCTCCGCTTGTATTAGAATTTAGTACAGTAGAATCCTGGCGTCCCCAGGAATTGGGAAATTCAAGATAAATGTAGTTTCTGGATGCTTCAGTCTATGTAAATGAATAGGATATTCACAGCCTCTGCTCAATACTTTGTGATGCCCCTTTGGCAGCAATTACAGCCTCAAGTCTTTTTTAATATGATGCCACAAGCTTGGCAAACTCCAGATGGGCTGACAATTGCCAGAATGACTTCTATCTGGCATCTCTACCATGCAGGCCTGATTGGTGGGTTGCTGCAGAGATGGTTGTCATTCTGGAAGGTTCTCCTTTCTAAACAGAGGACCTCTGGAGCTTTGACAGAGTGACCATCAGGTTCTTGGTCACCTCCCTGACTAAGGCCCTTCTCCCCTGATCACTCCGTTTAGATGGCTTGCCAGCTCTAGGAAGAGTCATGGGGGTTTTGAACTTCTTCCACTTACTGATAATGGAGGTCATTGTGGTCACTAGGACCTTCAAAGCAGCAAAACTTTTTCTGTAACCTTCCCCAGATTTGTGTCTCGAGACAACCCTGTCTCGGAGGTCTACAGACAATTCCTTTGACTTCATGCTTGGTTTGTGCTCTGACATGTGGGACCTTATATAGACAGGTGTGTGCCTTTCCAAATCATGTACAATTTACTGCATTTACCACAGAAGTCCAACTAAAATCTCAGGGAAAACAGGATGCACCTGAGCTCAATTTTTAACTTCATGGAGAAGGCTGTGAATACTTATGTACATGTGCTCAATTTTTTTTATTTTTAATAAATTTGCCAAAATCTAAAAAGTGAACTTTTTCATGTCCTTGTTAAGCCCCCCATACATGTTCCGTTTATTCTCCTGACCGATTTTTTTCGTCCGATCGTGTCACCTGATTTTCACCTAAAAGTTCATGGTCGGCTGGCACGAAAAATCGGAATTCGAATTATCACCATTTGATCAGCCCGACGCTATTTATTAACAGCAGATCGACCAAAATTTACGGACAGGTCCGAAGCGGTTTTTCGTCCGATTTTGAGAAATCGGGATCGATTAGTTGGTCAGACAAAATTCGTACGAAAAATCGTAGCGTGTATGGGGGGCTTTAGATCTTGTGTGTAGAATTCTGAGGAAAGAAATGAATGTAATCCATTTTGGAATAAGGCTGTAACATAACAAAATGGGGGGAAAGCCAACTTGAGGAAAGGTCTCCTAAATTAGGTATTACAGTAGCAGGTGTATCCGATGGAAGATATAGCAGCCATTTTTGTTCGGAAGACTGCCCAATGTTTTCTTATCTGGTAATATTGCTTACCAAAACAAATGGAGAAACAGCATTTCCCCAGCGGGGACAGTGACAGCAGGAAAAGCCTCTATTCACTCAGATTTTATATACTTTTAGAGTTACTTGGTTCTTGTCAAAACATCTAACAATGTACAGATTTTATTATCTTTTTCTGTAAAGCTTATAATAAAACACATTTGTGTAGTCATGGTTACTTTACTCTTGCATTGTTAAAGCAGGGCATACACGGCTCGATTGTGCTCAAATCTATAAAAAAAATTGAGCCATTCAGCCTTCCTTAAGGCCCCCATACACCTTACAATCTTTCCAAACAATTTCTGTACAATCAAATTTTGTTCTACCAAAACTATGTAATATGAGAACTTTTCTTATCCTTCCAATCTATCAGGGAGGCCACTTTACTACACATTTGTTGGTAGATCTAATGGCGATTGTATGTATCGATCTTCAGGTGTATGGGGGGCTTTAGAGTGAGATCAATCGATGGAGCTCGGTCAAACAATGTTTCAACATGTTGAACATCCCTGTTCAATTTCCATTGCTTTGGATGGGGACAGAGGCTCCTCACCCAAAGTATGGGAGGAGCTGGCAGAAGTGCTGCAGCTCGATATTAGACCAGCTTGTTCGCGGCGCAATGACGTCATTGCGCCACGGTCAGGCTTCCTTGATCTTTAGTTTATGTTTTAGCTTTAGTTATGATATATGCATTTTGCTGTGTGATTAACAAAATGTGTGTGTGCACATATGTGCTTGAAATATGAAGAACTTTATCCTATAAAGGGTCATAATCCACAAATCCTTTTTACAAATCATTTCAGTACTGAAAATACTAAATGCGTCTGCCATAAATGCAGTCACCAGTCTCACAGCTCTGTTTATAAGGTATCCCAAAGTTCTTCTGGATTGGCATTTCAGTTTCCCTCTAACCCAGACATGGGCAAACTAAGGCCCAGGGGCCAGATCTGGCCCCGCTTGGCTTTCTAAACTTGCCAGTTGTCACCTTGAGGAAAATGTGCTCAGGGTCCCCTCTGCTTGTTCCCTGCAATGAGTGTGCATAATGCCAAGAGAAGTCTGAATGTCCACCTTATGGGCTTGTTTCCATTTACGTCAGGACCCCCTCCGCTAAGCGTATTGCTTACTGGGAATCCCGACGTAGCACACAGACATTGCCTGCTGGCGGACGCTCTGTTTACACATCCGCCAATGCAGAGGCTGAACATACTCATCTACGTTCAGCCTTACATCGGCAGAGTGGTCGGCACAGTGAAGACCGCCAATACACTTAGCGGAGGGGTCCCAACGTATAATGGAAACATAGCTTATGCTCCCACTTAGGCGATCAGCAGCGGTGCAGACGCGAATTTAAATAGCACCTAACGATTGCAGCTGATCACTTTCATTTATTTGAATGGATTGTCCCCACTTCACCGCGTGCCAGTGATCTCCTGCGTTCTCCGCAGCGTGATTAGACTCATTGCTGATCCCTAATGTGGGCACATACCCTATCTCTAATCATTGCAGTGAATGAGCGGAGGGGATCCAGAGATTTTCCTTGAAATATGGCCGTTTTTAGTTTACTTTTTAAAAAAAAAAAATATATATTTTTTACCTTCCTGGCATTATAATTTCTCAAAAGCATACAGAAATTAAAAGATTACAATGTCCCTGCTTCATGACCCCAGCATCATTAATGAAGTCGTCCAGATTTGGGACACCTATGGCGGGCGGCTATTACTAGCGCTTGGTCTGACCCTTCAAATTTAAGAATCCATTGTGGCCCACCAGTCAAAAAGTTTGCCCATCCCTGGTCCCTTCATTGTTTACAATCACACCACTTGCTCCCATATCGGATACATGCTATGTGACCCCCTTCTCTTCTATTTCAGTACGGCAGAAGTTTAGTAAATTGGTATATGGATTCTTCATTGTATGCAGTAAAGCTGCAGATCGGATTGAAGTATTCTAGCTGGGTGGCAAAGTTTTTATTTTTATAAAGAGTTTTTTTTAAAGAAGAGCTAAAACTTGATGTCTGTGTCTCAAAAAGAAGGTGGAGTGACTAGGTAGGCAGTTTTGCCTCTAGTCACCCTTTGATCCTTTGCTTATTGCGTACTTGTAGTTCACAGTGACGTGTTCACAGTGACGTGCTGCCATTTTGTGCTGGAAGTGACTTTGGCAAATTTGGGGAGCTTAGCAGTCAGAGAAAGAAAGCGGTGGCCGTAGCTATCATACTGGGGATGTACTGCTCTGAATCTGTAAGCACACTCGCATGCCAGGAGGAGAATTGAATCTCTGTCACAAGGTGCGGTCAGGGTCCTCTATGTATTATCAACCCATTAACCAAAGATGTAATGGGGTAAATTCAGATATCTGCTCGGCAGCTGTTCTGTGAGCACTGTGTACACTGGGCTGTCAGTCACCCACCATTGTCTCCATGTTAACCAGATGGACATCTGCCCGACAGACACACCTGTCATGTCCACCTGTGGTATCAGTTCAGTAAGTTGGGAAAGGCAAACAGCGCTCCAAACCCATCATGTGAGAATTTAAGGCTCATTCACACTAGCCATGCTGCAGTGCTGAGCCTGTACAGGAAAGCCTGTGTACAAAAACTCTCTACAGAAAAATTTTATGGGAGAGACAAGTGCAGTGCAAAATGCATTCCCTTTGCCGGTAAAGTACACAGTAACGCGTCTGTTATCGGCAAAAAACACAGCTGCAAGCGTAGCGCAGGTAATGTGAACGAGCCTTAAGGTCGATTTGTCATCGATTCCTGATCTGATCATTCCCGGCTATCGTGGAATCGGTGATTGATCGTTTTGGAATCGATAGAACACCACCTTGGGAATCCGATTTGGCTCGATTTGGACAGGAGCCTATCTCCAAAATGGCCGATTCCACAAAATCCATCGATCGTAAAGGCTGCTGCATAGGGAGCTATGGGTCCATCAACGTACTTTGATTGCCAAACGATCGACCAAAAAGAAAACGACATGTCGGTTCAATGTCCGATCAGATTTGTAGTAGATTCTGATTTTGTTTGGTCGATTGTTCAGGGTGGGCAGAACTCCGCCGTGAACATGCGATGTGAAAAATCGACCCATTATGGGAGCCTATAGTCATAAACCATCATTGATAGCTTAAAGTGGATCTGAACTCCCATTCTTGAGCTCATGTGTCACTTAAGTTCCCTGGCGGGTACACCTGTGGTGCGGGCAATCAAAGCACACAGCACACATGTGGGGCCATAATCTGATGCCGCCTCCTTAACATTGAAGTCAATGTTGATGCCCCAAATTTACAACCACCCCCTTGCCTCTGGTGTCATCGATCCTGGAAGCAATCAGCTAGTCAGTGATCCAGAATCACCGTGGGCTCACCAAGGATAGATACAGTGGCTTGCAAAAGTATTGAACTTTTCCACATTTTGTCACAATACAGCCACAAACATGAATCCCACTTTGCAGTTATTTATTTGTAAAAAAATGTTTTGGTATGGTAAATATTGGTTGTTTGGTATGATTTTAGTTCCACTTCTCACGTGTACACCACTTTTTATTGGTCTTTCACGTGGAACGCCAATCAAATTGATTCATGTTTGTGGCTGTAATGTGACAAAATGTGGAAAAGTTCAAGGGGGCCCGAATACTTTTGCAAGCCTCTGTAAGTATGCCCGAGTATAGCTTGCGGTGAGTGTCTTCTAAACAATCTTACCCTGTGCTGGGGTTCAGGCAAACCACCAGAGAGGTTCAGGCAATGTTATAACAATCTGGATGGCTTCTGTATTGTATTATTGAAACCTTTAATAAAAGTTATGGAAAAAAACCCAATATGGATAGATCTTTTAAGATTTGTTTAGAAGTGACATCTAGCCCCAGCTCCCAAGTCATCTACTGCTGAGGCAAATCATTGGCTGCTGCTATTGCCTTTGGGAGAGCAGGTCATTGGCGGAGGTGTCGCCTCCGTGATATCTCGCCGACCACTGGAGTGGGTACAGGGAAGGTCAGTAGCTGCTGGCTAGGTCTTCAGTGCCACACACAAGATGGCACCAGCTTAAGCCCCCCATACACGTTCCGATTTTTCGTACAAATTTTGCCCGACCGACCAACGTGGTCTGGAGATTAATAGGATGCGGAATTATGTACCCGACCGATTCTGATTTCTCAAAATCAGCAGAAAAATCGGTCGGGACCGCTTCGGACCTGTTCGTAAATTTTGGTCGATCTGCTGTTAATAATGGATTGGTGATAATTCAAATTCCAATTTTTTTGTGCCAGCCGACCAACCATAACATTTTAGGTGAAAATCAGGTGACCTGATCGGAAGAAAAATTTGTCGGGAGAATAATCGGAACGTGTATGGTGGGCTTTAGTTTTAGAGTTTGGGATAGCTTAAACTTGTACAGCTTCCATTGGATGGTAGCGTTTATTTGAGGCTCTGAGCTCCGTCACCTGTAAAAAGAAGATTTAAACAACACAAAAGAGGCAAGAGCAGTTGCAAAATATGAAATAAATGGACACACATGGCATGAACACTTTAGATTTTGTTCCCCTGCAACATAATTGTGTTACCTGTTGATGCTGCCAAACAGGATTTACTTCAAATTAACAGAGCGATATACAGGGTAAATCTGTGGTGTTCACAATACATAAACAGGTAGATTCACCTTCTAGCAGGGCAGTGGTGTACAGCCAAGGGCATGTGTCGTCCAGTGCAGGGAATCGAGACGCGCGCCCTATTGATGGCGCTGGGGAAATACGCTTAAAATCAGTGAGTCAGATGCCTTGGAGAAACCTCCATTGACCTTCAATGGAGGTGGCACTGGGCATTGGCGCTTTAAAGATGCGGCAGCCCACAGCTTCGACTCGGCACCACAGGCCTTCCTCTAAGAATAGTGGACAGTCAGTGGACACAAGCCCTAAACATTCAATTCACATCAATTGGGAATCTAGGTCAGGGGAGGGGCAAACTAAGGTGCCGAATCCGGCCCATTAAGCTTTCCTTTCCGGCTTTTTGTCACCTTGTTGAAAAGATGCTCCCCTCTGCTTGTTCTCTGCAATGAGTGCACGTTATGCCTAGAGGTGTCCAAACGTTGAGGGTGATGGAGTGGCGTGACACTGTGGGCACATCCTTATGGCAGGCTCTAGGAATTCTCTCAATGAATGAGCATTTCTTTGTAAGTGCCGGAAATTAAAAAAGATAACAATGGCCCTGTCACGTGTCGCCTACTACACATCACCGCCTTCATTAGTGATGCATGGAATTGGCATACATATGGGGGGTCAGCCATTAGGCTGTCTCCACTGCGTTGCGTGCTACCTCGGGACCCCCTGTGTAAGCGACGTGCTTGGAGGGGGTCCCGACGGAGCACATGCACATTTACTGCCAGGCGGATACTCTGTTCTCACTTCCATCTGCAGATCCACAGGTTGACATACTGCATTACATTAACCCTTGCATTGGCGTATTGGCAGAACGCTATGTGAACAGAGAATTTGCCGGGCAGGTAATGTGTATGTGCTCCAATGGGACCCCTGCCAAGCACTTTGCTTGAGGTCCTGACTGATCACACAACGAAGTGCTCTTACATGCTCCAGCCCCTTTATCAAATTTAACAAGCCAATGTGGCCCACAAGTCAAACATTTTGCCTGATCTAAGAAGACTTGACATGTAGCTAATATTACTGCAAAAGTGTTGACTCAAGTAGTGAATAATTATGCATTTGATAATTTTTTTCTTTCAAATAAAATAAAAACCTTCAGGGTGTTGTGTTAATCAGATGATCATTGTAAGGGTAAACATTGGCAAAATGAAAAAGCCGAGCATCTGACATTCAATTTAGATGAATCCTCCTGGTGCAGGAGGTAAATATATGATGCAAGTCACTTCCATTAAGGCCCCCATACACCTTACAATCTTTCCATACAATCTTTGTACAATCAACTTTTGTTCTACCAAAACCATGTAATATGAGGACCTTTCTAATCCATCCAATCACTATGTATTCTATCAGGGAGGACCCGGCACTACATAGCAGTGATATATACCTTCCAATCACTATGTATTCTATCAGGGAGGGCCCGGCACTACATAGCAGTGATATATACCTTCCAACCACTATGTATTCTATCAGGGAGGGCCCGGCACTACATAGCAGTGATATATACCTTCCAATCACTATGTATTCTATCAGGGAGGACCTGGCACTACATAGCAGTGATATATACCTTCCAACCACTATGTATTCTATCAGGGAGGACCCGGTACTATATAGCGGTGATATATACCTTCCAATCACTATGTATTCTATCAGGGAGGACCCGGCACTACATAGCAGTGATATATACCTTCCAACCACTATGTATTCTATCAGGGAGGGCACTATACTACACAGTTGTTGTTAGATATAATGGAGATTGTATGGGGGGCTTTACTCTGCTGTGTAATTATGTCTCAGTAAACGTATAACGTGTTCTCTTTTTCTCTGTCAGACGATACCTGCGTGTGATTCTGCACCATTTTGCACACCGTTTTCTTTCCCATGCAGACGAATGAGGGAGAAACACTTGAAGAAAGCTGTCCCAAGGTCAGTGTGCAGGAGTAGCCTCGTTACTGAATGCCTCTCCGGCTGTTAATTGTATCTGGATAAATGAATGTCTGGTACGCAGATCACTGTCCTGGTTCAAAGCCAGAATGAGGCCTATATTTTGGAGCTGAAATCTGTACAAGCGTATACTATTAGGTCAAGGCTTTTTTTGTAAGCGTATGTGTTATCACAAAAAAATTTAGTTCATGATAAGACCCAGGTGTTCCTATCTCCAAAAAATAATCCCCTGTTTCTGACCGCTACCATTGTGCATTTTTTCTCACTTGTCATAAAGTCTCATTAAAGTTTTGTTCGCATACCGTATATACTCAAATATAAGCCGAGTTTTTCAGCCCAAAAATGTGCCACCTCGGCTCATATTCGAGTCAGGGTGCCACTTATCTGTCCCTGGTGTTCGCTGGTCTGGTTCGTAGGTGTCAGCAGACTCTGTGAATGATCCCATGCCTCCTGAGTTCAGCTGGTGAAATGTAAACAAACGCCATGGCATCGCCATCTAAAGGACTATTAATTTTTACTGGAGAAGGTGGAGTTTTAATTCGAAAACGCCACTACTTCTGATTCAAACATGAAAAAGCTTTCCATTCCATGTAGTGGTCCCAATAATAATAATAAAGACTTTTGAAATGGAAACTTATTTTCATGATTGCCTTGAAAATCCATCCTGTAATAACAATAAACCTGTGTTGTCTTAACTTTATGGAGGATGTGGCACGAAGATTCACCTGTTTGATTTATTCCTAGGGGCAATGGGGCTTTCTCTATATTTTTCTTATTTAGAAAACTCCACTATCTAATTTTTGCCCTCAGGTTATTCTCGAGTCACTAAAGGTCCCCCCATACACCTGACGAGCCAGGGCTGATAGACAAGCAACGGTGTGCAGCGTGATGACGTCATCACGCTGCACTCCGTTGCTCAGAGTATCTGCAGGCGCCCTTTCCGGCCGGAGATTTATGGACATGTCCGCTCTCTGTCTGACCGAACTTCGGGGCGACAGAGGCACCTGCGATCCGCGACCGCTTTTTGCAGATGGCTGCGAGTGGGCATGCACATCGGTCGGCCGAAAAATCTGCCGCTGCTCTCTAGGTGTATGGGGGCCTTTAGTTTTTACAGTTTTGCAGATAAAAATTGGGTAGCTCGGCTTATATTTGGGTCGGCTTTTTCTAGAGTATATAGCGTCATTCAGTTTTTTTATGTTATGTTTGAAATAAATGTAATATTTTTCTAAGCTGAACATTTGGTGCTTACTATTTCTGATATAACGGATTAAAAATAGTGGCATGTAAATAAAAAATACCCAATCACAATTAAATGTGTATTTTGTATAATCTATAAATTGATTACCCAGTGTAAATTAGATTGTCAATATGTTTGAGTTGATTAATTATTCTATAAATGTATTGTATGTGTATATGTGTAGACTTGCACAAGGGTTTGATGTGATGTCACTTCTGGTATCGGAGGTTTACCTCCCCTCCCTCCTTTTCAGTACCTGCCTAATTAAGGAGAGGGCGTTACTCTCCCTGCTAACTTCCATCCCCTCCCTGCTAACTTCCATCCCCGCACATCATCTGCACTCATCTGGAAAACTTAGGAGGGAGAGTAAAGGTGGCCACACACAATTCGATATTTTCTTTCAATCAAATGAAAATCGAGTACTGAAAAACTTGTTTGATAAAGTTATTGATATTGAACAAAAAATCTGAAGTTATCGGACATGTTCGTGCATTTTGGTCGAATTGGTAACCATTGAATGTAAATGAAACATGTTCATAATTTCATTCGATCTTTTTGTCCGTTCTAATACATTTGAATGGAGCTATTTCCTGATACAAAAATCAAACAATATTTTATTTGAGCATATCTGAACGAAATTTCATTCGGTCGAACGATTGATATAGGCACAATCATGATTAGATCTAAATATAGAACATTCTGATCGAATCGATTGTCAATTGTGCATAAATGTTTGTGTATGGCTAGCATAACACCCCCTCCCTCTAACAAGGCCTCCATACACATCTAGATTTTTCATTCAATCAACTTAATTCAATCAATTTTTTTTGTTGATTGATTTAAAATCTATGGCAGCCCACATGGTTAGATCAACCTAAAATTATTAAAATTGGGAAAAAAATGTATTGAAAAAGGATTGGACGTGTTGGTATATTTTTAATTGGTTGTATTGAAATTGATTACACTTTCAGTTGATCCCAAAAAAATTTATCAAATATCTGTTACTACAGTTGGCAAACATACAATCAATCACCAATTTCCCTGCCCTCAAAAAATTGATCTTTTTAAGTTGATTGAACAAAAAATCTAGACGTGTATGGGGGGCTTTACCCCGATCTCAAAATCCTGGGGGAAACCGGAAATGATTGAAATCAGGATAAAGGAAGGACAAAAACGTGACTTGACAGCCAAAACGGGATACTTGACAGGTATGGTGTCCTTCTTTGTAGAAATTGTTCGGTGAGCTTGCAGGACCAAATCAATAGTACAACCATGGGGGCATTTAGACCCTTGGGGGACGTACCTATGAAGCTTAGAAGTAAGACCTGAAGAGAAAATGAAAAATTTGGAGATTGGTAGAGGTGGTGGAGAAATTGTAAAATAAGTGGACATGCATTAGGTTATTAGACCTGAAAGGTAAAGGCAAGGAATGGTGAAAAGTAGAATTGCTGCAATAGAGAAAGGATGGAAAAATTCTAGGGAAATTAAACTTTTCGGTACCGACTGCCCATTGCCATGGTGATGCCACTTTATGCGCACAAGCTGTGTATGTATATAGTGGCATCACAACACCCTTGTGTCACCATGACGACACAGCGACACATGAAACATTACTGCGCCAGTCGCCTTGACCACAGCTGCTGTACCAGCGCACCCTGTACTGGGGAGGCCACATGTACCATAGGTTACCCACGGCTGGTCTAGGAGATACTTTTATAAAGATATTATAAGAAATAAAGATGCTGAAAAGACTTGCTGTAAAATCTGCTTCTCGTTGGCACCTTCAGCAAGTCTTTTTTTTTTTGGCATAGGGAGAGTTATTATAAAGAGGGGACGCTTAGATTTGAACAACATAGAGTAACACTTTACTTTTAAGGTAAAGGCTACACAATACTCAAGATACTGAAATAACTACTGAAGGGTCAGGTACTCTGCAATGGAAATGGGAAACCATCAGTAAGACGCCAGAACATATGGAAACCTATTCAATCAGTTCAATTCAGCCGGGTGGCATGAAAAAGTAGCCGGGTGGTGAGGGAGGGGAAAATTTCCGCAGCGCAGCGGCAGTCTGGCGGCGCGATGACATCATCGCGCCGCCTTCATCGGTCCGGCGGCCTCTCTGATAGGCTGCCGGCCAGCGGCAGCACACAAGTCCTCCGCGACGAGCAGCCTGACAGGCGGCGCCTCCCCATTCTTCAGGAGTGCACCGCAGCCACTGAAAGACTCCGGCCCGCGGCTCCGGTAGTCTGGACGATGGAAGCCGATGGCTTTAACCTCAATGAAGACCGGCGTCTTGATTGAAGCTAATGGCCGGCACACAAAGCGTGCCGGCCGACTAAAGGGGCCACATAATGCACCAGGGTGCAAACGTGATGATGTCATCACGTTTGCATTCCGGTGCATATCAGAGCTGGTCTGTCTGCACCAGTCGGGGTGTGTATGGCAGGCATTACTTTATTTTTTAAATTCAATTTCAAAGCTCCTGAGAATGGTATCATCACCAATCTTGCTAGAGATGCAAAGGATGCAGATCAAGCAAGATTTACAGATATGTCAGATACCTGTCTTCAAGGGGATTGATTAACTCGTAAACAGGGATGGCCGCATAAGATGGTTGGAAGACTGATGGCCGCGAACATGCACGGCATGACAGATTGATCTAGCGCCCGTCTATACGTGAAAGGGGGGGGGGCATTGCTCTCCGTACAAACTTTCCACTCAGCTTGTTAGCTGCAACTCTGATGCTTCCATCCGTCAGCGACCCCTGTGAAATGGTTGTTTGACCCCCACAGGTTGAGAACCACTGTGCTAGAGCGATACTTGCTGATATTGGGTGATGATACCATGTTCAGAAGCGACTCGACTATAAGCCGAATTTAATTTTTTGAGCACACTTCAGGTACTGACAAATTTGGCTTCTATATTCGAGTATATACGGTAACTTATTCAGGAATCCCAGCACCAGCCGCATGGATTGCAGGCTAAATCCTCTCTACAGAACATGTGATTACCTTTTGTATATTGTAATTAGCAGCCTTCCTGGGAGCACAGGGTATTTCCCAACTCTGGATGATTGGAAGGCGCTCAAGCGTGTAATCTTGTTTGGCTGACATTTTTTTTTGGGGGGGGGGTTTACTTAAAGTGAAACTATAGAATAGTGCCAGGTCAGTTAGCATTGGGTTGGTTACGGGATATAAACGTGAGACCAAACATTTAATTCAACAAAGGGTTCCTCAGGTCCTGCAACGAGATATAGTAGTTGCCCGGTTGTTTCGTTTGACCAAAACTATAACTAAATAAACTGATACAGAAAGAACCATGTGTGTGGGGTTGGTTGTCACTAATGTCTGTAAACAAGGGGCATGAACGCAACAGCCCCCCATACACCTTTAGATCGCTCCATACAATTTCCAATATATGTAGTGCCGGGTCCTCCCTGCTATAATACATAGTGATTGGAAGATGTAGAAAGATCCTCATATTACATGGTTTTGGTAAAATAAAAGTTGATTGTACAGAAATTGTATGGTAAGGTGTGTGGGGGCCTTATTTTCATGGTAAGGTCTAATAGAAAAGCAATATACCCAGGTTATTATTATTAGCATTTAATTATATAGCGCCAGCATATTACGCAGCGCTGTACAATACATTAGAGTGGAGATACATCACAGTATAACACACAGGTACAGGTAATGACACAGGAGGAGTAGAGGACCCTGCCCGGACGGGCTTACAATCTAATAGGTTAGGGCCTAATATTTGGATACACTAGTAAAGTGACTCAAGGGAGTCTAACCCCCTGGGCGGTTAGCCAGAGTTAACTCTGGGTGCGTTTGTTTACAATGCTCACCCCGACCCAGCCTCGGGCATACTCTGTCTGGAGGTAGCCTGCTGTGTTTCTCGCTGATCCTTCCTTTGACCTCCGTTTGAAGGAGGTGTCTGCATTTTTTTCCAGCACATCCTCTGCATCAACAATGATGCCGGGGATGTGAAGGGGGAGGAGGTAGGGTGAAGAATCATGGTTGATCAAACAGCGTGCCGTGTGCATAACACCCAGGAGGTTAAACAGTGTACTAAGTGGGGTACTAATGCTGGCCATACACCTTTTAGATCTCTCTGTCAGATATCCTTTAGATCTATCAAAAACTATGTAATGCCTGGTCCTCTGAACACAGGTAGACTTGTTGTTTAGAAAGTCCCTCATATTACATGGTTTTGGTAAAACAAAAGGAGATCTAAAGGAAATCTGAAAGAAATTTAAAGGTGTATGGGGGCCCTAAGGATAGCGCATCATCCTCAGCGACCCCAGAGATGGCAGGCAGTCCTGGAGGAGCGTTCATAGAATGGTCAAGGTGGAGCTTTCTGGCCCAACTACGGTATCCCCGGGGTCCCTGTGATATGTGGATAGCCCAGTACAGACTGAGGGGCCTCTTACCTTTCAACAGGAGATGTTTACGTTTATGCCTGGCATACACACGCCGATAAGCGGCCGATTTTTCCGCTGACCGACGGGCGTGCACACTCGCGCCGTCGGCAAAATCGGCATGTGCCCACATGGGGCGATATCTCTGTTACCCCACAGCTCGGCCGGCCAGAGAACGGACATGTCGGATGTTCTCTGGCCGATGCCATGAACTTCAATGAAGACCGGCGTCTTCATCGAAGCTAATGGCCGGCACACAAAGGGTGCCTGGCCGACTAAAGCAGCCCCAGAATGCAACGTGATGACGTCATCACACTTGCATTCCAGAGCTCATCGGAGCTCGTCTGTCTGCACCCGTCTGTGGGTGTATGGCAGGCATTAGAAACATGGTCACAGGATTTGGTCCAGTCAATTGTTCACCAATCCTATAGTGCCGGTGGCACAATGTGTGCGGTTAGGATCGTGCTTTTTTGCTTTAGTGGAAACATGCCCTAATCGGCACTATTGGAAGTTTTTGTAACAAAGTATTTTTTAGGAATTATATTTGAATAATTTAAAGGTAGTTATAGAAGCTGCATACTTGAAATAAAGTATCTTTTGAATTCGTAAATGATTCAGGGCGACCAAATGTACAGATTAGGGATGTGAAAAAGTGACACAGATTCATGTCTCGGTAATCTGTTACGAGATAACTAATACCTGTCACACACTATGTAATCTACTTGTTTAACGCAATCTTTTACCACTAATCTGTAAGCAAAGTTGTGCTCATAATGCCAATGATCCAGATGTACAGACCTCTATCCTGTAACGTCACTCAGTCATTCCGGCTTCCTCTCCATCACATAATCTTATGTATTTAGTAGGGCTGGACAATAATTCAATATCAATATATATCGCGATATAATTGTCGGAAATGTGTATCATTTCAAATTGTATCATTTGTCACTGAATGACATTTAGTCAGGGGCAGTCCCAGGGCTGTGGGGTCGGTCGATAAATTCTCCGACTCCTCAGTTTCAGATTCTTCCGACTCTTCGACTCCTCTGTATTAAATATGCTAATGTATTGTATCCATCCATTGAAGGAAAGGAAGGTGACATACATCACCCACAGAACTACTGGCCAGGAAACCAACACTGTAATGGCCAATTAAAGCAGAGAAAGGGAATTAGGCAGAAGATGCTGCTGCTTTTTCCTTAAGCTAGGTACCACGCTGTCACTGATCGGGGATCAATTGAATGGAAATCATTGTGCACCACATGGGCACATCGATTCCTGTTCAATGGGGACCCGTTATTCCCAGCTTGCAGTGGGTGATTTACAACACTCCACAAGCTGGGGAGAAGCAGCCTGTCTCACACAGCTTCCGAGTGAGGAGTGCTGGCTCTGCCCCTTCACACTGACAGCCGACGGCTGTGGAGGAGGCAAGAGCCGCAGCTGTTTTAATACTTTCCATGAAGACTCATGTCTCCATGCAAAGTATTGGTGATTGAACGGGGTCTTTTCAACATGTTGGAACCCCGTTCAATCAAGTTTCTTTGAGCCGGCTCTATTGCTCCCGCCCGAAGGAAGGCAAACACGGGTAGGTTTGCAAACAGATTAGAGTACAATCAATCACTGTGCGATTGTACACAAATCTTGTTACAGATCTA
>CM070037.1:117127872-117138950 GCA_036250615.1 Ptychadena robeensis | reverse complement strand
GGGACTAAAATCTCCCGGGCGGGCCGCCCGGCCAATCTGCTCTGGGGAGAACACTGCCCCTGTTTAGGATGGGTAATCAATGGGCATCAAACAACCAGTACGTGCCACATTTTTTATTTTAGACACGCAAATAGAAATGCAGTATACAACGTTTTTTATGGTGATGTGCTACACATGCAGGCAATGACGGGTCCATATGTACAGGTACATCATGGCCCATTATTTTGGGCAGTGTCGCTTTCACATCTGTGGTGGAGTTTTAGCTGCGTTTTGACAAGCCGTTCGACATCTGGGTCAAATATATTTGGCCGAGCACCATGTTTAGTGAAAACAAAACCCCTTCTACTAACTGTCAGGCAGGGTGGTGGAGGGGTGATTGTTTAGGCTTGTTTTACAACTTAATGACCTGGGCACAATACAGTCCTAGACGCGAGCGTGACCTCTGTATACAGAAGTATTCTAGAGACAACGGCTCGTCCATCTGTGCAACGGCTAAAGCTTCGCCTATATTGACGTGTTTGATGCTCTGTCTACTTCAGAGCTTTAACCTGAAGTTTATTGTAAGGGTATGTTTCCACGATGTGGAGGTCTGCGTCACCCCCTGCGCACAGAGCATTCCTGCCGATGGAGCCCATTTATATACAGACCTACGCACCAGCTGTTTAATGGTGTTGAGCCGGTCCGCCTGCGGGAGGTTGACATACTGCACTATGTTAATCTTCCAACCAGCGGCAGGATGAGTATCGGGCTCTGGGAAATGTAAGGAAGTCATTTTGTCCAGGAAGTTGAAGACATTAACTTCGAAACAGGTTATAAACCCTCTTTAACGGAAGGATCACAATCTTGAGGAATTGAGTTTGCCAGTCAGTTGTATGACTACATGGAGTATTTGTGTTCATGATTGAGGTCCACTTGAGTTATAGCAGTGACATGAATCGGATGTTACACACCATTGGGCAAGCAGGGCTTAAACTTGTTGCTAACTATGTAGATGACTCAATTAGTAAACGCAAGAACAACATACAGTGAGCTATCCAGACATTTATTTTGGATTGCCACCTACAGCCCTCAGAATGGCATTCACTGAACCAATGAAAGAATGATCCTAGAAATATATATGGTTGGACAGTACTCCTGTAATGAAATGTATTTGACCCCGCTATACCCCTCAATAGTGCAGCAACGCTTACTATGGGAAAAGAAATGCAGCGCAGTTTGTATGAAATGGCACTTACAAAATCTAACTGTTGGGGAGAAGTCCAAGGAAACGGTTATCTTAAATTTTTTTCCATCAAATATGTATTTTGACATTTTTATTTTGAGTCAATTCTCTTTAAGTATGTAAAAGTAGTAATATCAGTATTCTAAAAATGCCAGTCTATGTTGGGGTTTAGTCAGGGGTGCAGAAAACTTTTTTAGTGAGCTCCTCGGATGCGTACCAGGAGATTGGTGTTTGGTACTCACCCCATATGTAGGGTCACTGTCCTCACTGTCCTCTGCGTCAGAGTCCTGCATGGTAGACTCTGCTGCAGATGTACCTCCCTGTTCCTGATTGATCCTCCGATTAGCTGTCTTCATCCACAGGTCACCAGCTGGCTTTGGGTCAAATGTAATGGCCCCCATACATGCATAGATATTAGCAGCCGACAGATTAAAAACGATCAATTTTTAGATCGGTCGACTGAAAATTGGTGCATGCCCACATGGTCCGATCAATTAAATTTGATCGTAATTGTGAAAAAAATCTATGAAAACATGATCGGACATGTCGGAAAATTTTGATCGGTTGAGTACAAATTTAGTACAAATTACGATTCCAAAAAAATCGATAAAAAAAAAAGTCTATAAAAAATTGGTTATTCCATGTGGAGTATATTCTATTTTCCATCAATCAATCTTCAATTGTACGATTGAATTTTTTTTATTGTTTTTTAGTCTGTCGGATGCTAAAATCTGTGTATGTATGGGGGGCATTACTCTCGCAGTACAACCCATTTGTACCCCCAGATCTCATATCTCAGTAGTGCAACCTCGTGATTTTCCTACATTCAACCCTCAACATGTTGGTAAACATTGTTCGATATCCTATACCCGCGGTTCCCCATTCAAGGTATAGGACGGGCTGACAGCTGGCTCCCCATATCGGAGAAGCCGGACAGTAGCGTTAGGACGTCATCACGCTACTGCCAAGATCTCTCTATCAGTGTATTTTTATTGATTTTTTTTAGTTATCTTTTTTATTGATTTTTTTCTCTTTCACAATAATACAATACAATACAAAATATATTCAAAGAAATCAAGGAGATCCTGAAAAGATTGGGTACAGACCCATGTGAACCTCTAGATGAATACATTTGTGAAAAGGAGGGAGAAGCTTCTTCCTCCTTCTCCTTGATCTAAGGGGAGATGTTTTAACATGAAAAATTATAGTAATGGTCTAGTTATATCCCCATATATAGATTCGTCTTTCACATGGTGTCCCAAAGAGACAAATGATTAATAATTGCCCATATTACAATAGATTTACCTATCATCCATCATATACATTATTGCAGGCTTCATACATAAAACATAAAACATGAAAAACACATGGTAAAAAAAAAGGGAACTTCCTATCGCAGCCATCAACTTCATTTTATCGGTTTAAATATTGAGCCGTGTATTCCAGCCTTAAGAAGACCACTCTTTTTTTTTTTTTTTTTTTTTTTTTTGGATCAGTAATTTATATTCCCAATTTCACACCCCTAACTGAAACCTTTTATAGTTATTACATTTTCCCTGAGGTTATCCAAGTGACATAAATTGTATACATTTAACAATAAAAACTGAAAGAATTTTGCCAATTTAAAAATTTAACTTCTCTAGTTGTGTATACATGATAAAGTGAAGTTGTTTGTACAGCTATTTAATGTGGGAGAGATGCCATTTGTGCTGCCGATCTCTCCCCTATATGGCCAGACTTCTTGGGTGCACCTGATGACTACGGTGCCCAGACACGGAGCGCCTCCAAGTTGTTAGTACACATATGAGCTGTGTAACAATAATGCAGGTACGCAGAGCTAGTGTTTGGCCCCTTTTGAGTACCAGAGTACCACTTATGTGCACCCCTGGTTATAGTTGTCCTAATGTCCATTTCCTGTCTGTTGGTCAGTAGTCCCCTAGTTTGTGTCGCTGTTCATTTCTGAAGCTGGACATAAACGTTTAGATTTGCTGCCGATCGACCGTCGTGCACACTCGGGGCGGTCGATCTGCTGTGAAATCGGGCACAAATCTAAAGGTTTATCTTATTTGGTGAAAGATTAGATTTGACCAATTTGGATAGCTGGGTGATCACACAAAAATCTGTCCACAGGACTTTGGAAAGGAATCGATTGGCTTTGAATTGATCACACCGTGTGATGGTACGATTTGTCAAGTCAATACTTCAATTGCAAGAGCCAATTGAATGGATCGAAAAAAAAGTTGATTTGTGTATTGGGAGCCTTTTTGACCAACTGGCTTTGTTTACCGTGATGAGAAGGAAAGTAGGACACATACAAGAGAGGGGTGGGAGAACATCAGGCAGGGTGGATCACAAAAATCAATGATCAAATTTGGATTATTTTTTTATTTAAATCAGATTTTTGTTTAAAAACCAAAATGCTTTTTGAGGAAAATATATCACCATCCAAAGTTTATTCCATCAGGAAATAAAGATAATTTATAATTTATTTTTATTTGATTATTATTATTATTTTTAATCATGTAGAATAAGGCTGTATATGTTTCATTTTTGGTAAATACATTCCATGAATCCATTCACAATGTCATGCTCTTCCAGAGGTTTCTGTAAGATTATTGGGCAGTTTCTCTGCCTACAAGATATTATCACAGATGCTTGGTTTACATTTTTCAGTTCTCAAAACTGAATTTCTGTGTCTTCAGCTCCTCCCGATATTGGAGGAGCTGGAGACACAGCCGATGCGTGCAAAGCATTGGACATCGACTGTGGTTTGTCCGATATCCCAGGGATGGCCGCATTAGGTATAGGCCAGATAGGTGGCTGTGAGCGTGCATGGCGCTCGGATTGGGAACCAACCTAACCCATAACTACACGTGTGTTCCCTGCTTTAAGGTTCCCTCTATGGATTCAGCAGAGGAATGAGAGGATCTGCCCAGGGACAAGCTTTGTGTTCTAGGCAGGATTACTAGGTAAATATACAGGTATGAACACTAGCTTTGCTACCTTATCAAAGAACTGATTAGTTGCTGTATGATTTTTAGGTCTAGATTTCCGGCTCTTATTCTGCTGAATACAAACAATCCTGTGCAATACCATTCGTGATTTGCTTTGTGACAGTGATGGATTAAGGTGTTTGTGTTAAAGAAGAACTCCGGGCAGTAATAGTTTGTATGCAGTCCAAAATATTTTGCAGGTAGACTAAAGCCCCCCATACACCTTACAATCTTTCCATAAAATGTCTGTACAATCCACTTTTCTTCTACCAAAACCATGTAATATGAGCACCTTTCTAAGCCTTCCAATCACTGTTTTCTATTAGGTAGGCCACTATACTACATAGTTGTTGGTAGATCTAATGGAAATTATGGAGTGATCTAAAGGTGTATGGGGGGCTTTAGACAAAATGGAAATGTTGGCAGACCTTCTGAAAAGTGAACTTACAGGAAAGATTTCCCTAATCTTCCTTTCTTGAAAGTAAGAAATATTCCCCAGTAGTGGGTTATAGACCTCAATAAAAAGTTCTCCTGGCCATTCTTATCCAAAATTTCATATCATATATATTTCAGATATATATGGTTATGTACCAAGTTGGAGATGTAAGAAGGACAGGAGGTGTGGGGGACAGTTAGGGGTGTATTTATGTACCAGGTTGGAGATGTAAGGAGGACAGGAGGTGTGGGGGACAGTTAGGGGTATATTTATGTACCAGGTTGGAGATGTAAGAATGACAGGAGGTGTGGGGACAGTTAGGGGTATATTTATGTACCAGGTTCGTGATGTAAGGAGAAAGGAGGTGTGGGGTTATTTAAAAGCAAGGCACAGAACTTTAAATTTGATTCTCTGGACAATTGGAAGCCAGTGTAGAGATTTGCAGAGAGGATTGGCAGATGTGGCTCGGTTAGAGGAGTAGATGAGTCTAGCAGCAGCATTCATGATGGACTAAAGAGGTAAAAGTCTAGAGGAAGACCAGAGAGGATGATGTTGCAGTAGTCCAGACGAGAAATGATGAGAGCATGTTTTTGTAGTGCAGGAGGAACTTGGAGTACCTGAGGAAACCCACGCAGACACAGGGAGAACATGCAAACTTCTTGCAGACAGAGCCCAGGCTGGGATTCCAACCCAGGACATCAGTGCTGCATTTGTCATATTTAGACATGGAGATGGGCATATCATAGCCCATTGTTCAGAATGGCCAGCATTTGCAAAGCATTGAAATGGCTGCTTTGGGTGCATGCCGAACACAAGGTTGTCAACGCAGTGGAGACCACACACCAACACAGCAAGATTGATCAATGCAGAATATTCAGTTAAAAAGAATTGAAAATGGCACATCTTGACTTGGTAATATTTTTCAACTTTTCCTTGCACTCCAGGTCTGTCAGCTTGGGAAGGCATCTCTTGCGCACAGCCATATTCAGATCCCCGCCAAGGATTCGTTATGTCTGCGCTCAGTCTGGCCATTCCAAAACTTTTATTTTTGTCTTTTGTTGTGAATACAACCTGGAACTGCAGCAAAACTGTTTCAAGTGGTGTGTATCGTGTCGCTTTCCTGGAGTTTATCTGTAACATTTAGTCATAAATCAGGATCAATGTTACTGCGGTCACCTAATAAAAACATGTCCGGGGCCGGTTCCTACAATTGTGCCAGTTTTCCTGTAGAAAGTAGAGCAGAACTCTGTGTGATGTCCGTGTATACGTATGGCTTTTTGTGGTTACTGCCCAGTAGGAGAACTTCTTTCAACAAAAAGCTGAACTGTTAAACGTGTCAATCTGTTCAGTCCGAGTCGAGGGCAAAATATAATAACTTAAAGAAAATGTATAATACAAGCTGCCCATGAGCCTCCTAATTCTTCTCAAATCTGTATATAGGATATTTACTTAAGGTCCTCACACACGTATCGAGTGGGGACAGACTGATGAGCTGCGGAGTGCAACGTGATGACGTCATCACGCTGCTCTCCATTGCTCACAGCATCGACTGGCACCCTTTGTTAGCTTGAATGGAGACGCCGGTCTAATTTACGGATATGTCTTCTCTGTCGCCCCATATGGGCAACCGCGATCGCGCACCCACATCAGCTGGCACTCGTTGCGTGTGTGGGGACCCTTGCTCTAAAAAAAATTTTCTTTCAAAGTAATATGTACACTTCATACTTTTTTTTTACTTTTATTTTATTTTTCTTCTAGTTTTGACATAAACTTTTTTTGGGGGGGAATGGACCCCTCTTGTCTGTTCAAAGGCTCCTTCCACGGACTACAAGTCCCAAGCGCACTTGGGTGTATTACTTGCAGCACATGCATGTTCGAAAAATGTATATGGATTGCGCATATAGTGATGACTACTTACAGTATCCATAGAGTCCCAAAAGTTCAGCTAGCCAAGGGAAGTGCCTGCTACAGATATTAGAGGCTTGTTTCCATTTTGTAGCAAAACCTGTCCGAAAAATACAGCTCTGATGTTTTTGATGCGTCCAGTGTAATTCAACGGACATGTTGATGCCCCTATACAGGTGTTGTCAGTGTCAACGTGGGATCTGCTTTGTTGTTGACTCGATACTGCACTAATGCATTTGATTTTAGCATGTTGCAGACGTGCGTCAAATGCAGAGATTTTACTGCAATGGAGACTAGACCTAAGGGTCACTATACACTTTTTTCTTGCAATTCCCGAACAGTCGATCACCGTGCGCGGGATCGATTGCGGGAAGTGTTGCACACCGATTTGGTGTTCAGTCAATGAAGGCTCAAGCGCTGATCAAGCAGGTATTTACCAGTGTATGGGCAGCTTAAGGCTTCAATACATGTGTAATGCCTTGTGTCCACTGTGTTGAAATCCTTGAGCTTAAATCGTAGTAGTAAAATTCCCATAGCAATGTGTAAACAACGTTTTACGATAACTCCACACTTAAGGCGCCACAAACACAGGGCAGATGCTCCCGCACCCCCCACAAGGGGTAATGGACGCGTGAACACTGGCATGTCCATGACACCCCATGGAGACTTAAAGTGGACCTACCACCAGGAATCTATGTTTTCATGAATGGCACTAGAATTACCAGTAATAGGGAGGAATGCAGTGAGAAAACCCAAAAACTTACCTGTAATGAGCAATTTAAGAAGATAATTCGGCAGCTCTTCTCACTTTCTGGTTTATTGTAGGCAGAAATAGGCAGCACGTCACAGGAAGCAGTGATCTGCTTTAAAAATTCCCATAGATCACTGAACACCCCCAGTGGCCACCCGCAATATTGCACCCCCAGTTTCATGTGTTGCCTTGCAGTGAACCAGGAAGTGAGGGGAGCTGTGTGGTAATCTTGTTAAATTGCTCATTACAGGAACGTTTTTGAGTTGTTGTTTTTTTTTCTTACTGCATTCCTCCCTATTATTGGCACTCACTTACTGCATTCCACCCTATTATTGGCACTCAGTGCCATTCATAAAAACATAGATTTCTGGTGGTAGGTCCGCTTTAAGGTGGCCATACACGCTTCGATATTTCCTTTCGATCGTCTATAAGTGATTTATTTTCAAGTCGATTGCATAGAAATTGAGGGCGCATAATCTGGTACGATTGACCAAAAGTAATAGACATTGAACATGAAATCGATCAAAAAGTTATGACATGTCTGTGCCCTCGGCACGTACTACTTTGCTCAATCGATTCCATTCCATGCTTTGGATTCTATTTAATTAGAAGGCCGATTCGAAGGTGGTAGTTTTCTTTAAATAAGGTCATTAAATTTTGAGTTATTATTTGTTGCACATCATCTTCCAGATTTTGTTACCAAGTTTATTGAAAAGCAGTTTGGGATTGATAAAAGCACATACACAGAGGAATCACAATCGTACATACAACTTGGTTTTCTAAATGCAGAAATGTATTTTTAACTTCCACAAATCTTCCTGTTGAAAGTTGATTTTGGTTTGGTGCTTCACAAGCCATGAATTCAAACCGAAATCTAGAACGCCTGAACTCCGTGTTACATCAGTTTAGGTTGGGAAAGGGTTTACAATGTAAAGCTAGGAACCCACGGCTCGATTTAAGCGTACAATCGATGTAAATCATTGAAAATTTACATCGATTGTACCAAAATCGTAGCGCGGACACATGGTACAATTGACGATTTTAGTTCGATGAAGAGCTTTACATCGATTCAAAAGTAATCGGACTCGTTTGAAAATTATCGTCGAATTGTACCATGATCGTACTACTTTTTAATTTTCATCCTACAATTGTGTTCGATGAAGTGATCGTTTACTGTTTGTAGGGCATCAATGGCATCGGCTATTTTAGTCAATAATCAATGTTTTCTTCATCGATATTGTACTACGATTGTACCGTGTGCGCTATAGGGTCATACAATCGATAAAATACCAAAATCGAGGTTCTTCATCTAATCTTACATCGATTGTACGCTTAAATCGAGCCTTGTGTTCCTAGCTTCATGCCTGGCATACACATGCCGATAAGCGGCCGATTTTTCACCTGACCGACGGGCGTGCGCGCTCGCGCCTTCGGTCAGCGGAAAAATCGGCCGATTATCGGCATGTGCCCACATGGGGCGACAGATCCCTGTTGCCCCACAGCTCGGCCGGCCAGAGAACGGACATGTCTGATGTTCTCTGTCCGATGGAAGCCGATGCCTTTAACTTCAATGAAGACCAGCGTCTTCATGGAAGCTAATGGCCGGCACACAAAGGGTGCTGGCCAACTAATGCAGCCCCATATTGCACCAGGATGCAAACGTGACGACGTCATCACGTTTGCATTCCGGAGCTCATCTGGGCTGGTCTGTCTGCACCCATCGGGGTGTGTATGGCAGGCATTAGCGACGTTTGATTTAAACTGTAAAGTGTCTGCTTGCCTCAGGTGTTTTAGTATAATCATGTTTGGTATGTAAATGGTTCGGCTTGGTGACCTTAGATGATGCGGAATAGTGAGGAGGCTCCTGTGTTCCTTTTTGGCCAGACATTTGGGTGCGGTTATATCTGTGTAATCTGCACTCTGCAGTAGGATCTGTGTTATTGGAGATAAGAGACACTGGTGGTAGGACTTTGCCTGTGTGTGTTCCAAGAGAACATGGCTGATAAATTGTCTGATGAAATGGCATTTCAGAATGTTCTGTACAAAATTAAAGATGATGTAGTAAGGTTTGCGAGAGGAAATAAAGTTACTTTCTAAACTCTTAATATACTTTCATAGTAAAAATTTACTGCTGTATTTGTATTTTTTACTTTTAAGGTTTTTTTTATTTGTACTGCTTGTCTAAAGCCCCCCATACACCACATACAATTACCATGCAATTTCTGTACAATCAACTTTTCTTCTACCAAAACCATGTAATATGAGGAGCTTTCTACATCTTCCAATCACTATGTATTCTATCAGGGAGGACCCGGCACTACATAGCAGTGATATATACCTTCCAATCACTATGTGTTCTATCAGGGAGGACCCGGCACTACATAGCAGTGATATATACCTTGCAATCACTATGTATTCTATCAGGGAGGACCCGGCACTACATAGCAGTGATAGAATACATAGTGATTGGAAGGTATATATCAGGGAGGACCCGGCACTACATAGCAGTGATATATACCTTCCAATCACTATGTATTCTATCAGGGAGGACCCGGCACTACATAGCAGGGATATATACCTTGCAATCACTATGTATTCAGGGAGGTCACCTTCCAATCACTATGTATCAGGGAGGTCACTATACTACATAGTTGTTGTTAGATCTGATGGAAATTGTATGGAGGAATCTGAAGGTGTATGGGGGGCTTAATTAATGTTTCCACAGCATTGTGGGATCAATGGACTAAATGCCCAGGAGGTTAAGGTAGCCATACACAAGTCGACGTTTACAAGATCGATCTTCTTCAATTAGATTGTTTAAAAAATAACTATCGGTCTAACATCTATCGATTGTAACACCGTGTGATTGATTTTAAATCGTTCGATCCCTTTGCATTCGCAGGTTCAACTGTCTAGCAGCGTAAATCCTGGCCGAGGATTTACATGATTCTAGTAAATTTAAGATGAACTCCTCTTTTCCTACTAATGTTAAAGCACAAAATAGTCAGGCCGTTCTCAGGTGGTGATAATGTTTCAGACATTTTGAGTTTAAATGACAGTGCTTACTGCGCTTAATTACCATTTCTACCGGGATCAACACGAAAACTCAACTTTTAGGCAGATGTCGAATGTACCCGGGTAGCTGTTTGGGAATTGTCGGGAAAATTTTATATTTGATTGCTCTCCTTTCTTGTTCAAGGTTTTTTTATGTTTTTATTTATATATATATATATATATACCGCATATATTGGGGTGTTTAATTTTGCAATAGAAATGTTCATTAACAATATAATTTTCCAATTTAGAGAGAAGGAGCAAGAAAGGGAAGAACAGTTAATGGAAGACAAGAAAAGGAAGAAAGAGGATAAGAAAAAGAAAGACGCTGCTCAGAAGGTATGTGTTTTGTCTTTGCAAATCCAACCTACCTGCCAATTGTGGAAATATTTGCCTACCACCGAGTATACCCCCACACCGCCATTTCTTATTTCCAGTCATATGAGTCATATCCAATAGATCAGGGGGTCCAACTTAAATACACAGTGAGCCAAATTTGAAATTTTGGACAACCTTAATATTTATTTAAAAATCGTATTACCTTGCAGGCAGGCACACATGGACTACAAATAAACTGTACAGTTCATACAATGTGTGTAGTTCATGAATGCCCCCATCCCTGTGT
Source organism: Ptychadena robeensis (assembly GCA_036250615.1). Classification (NCBI taxonomy): domain Eukaryota; kingdom Metazoa; phylum Chordata; class Amphibia; order Anura; family Ptychadenidae; genus Ptychadena; species Ptychadena robeensis. Next base: position 117,127,964 of record CM070037.1, on the reverse strand, counting down.
ATACAGTGTGTGTAGTCCATGTGTTCCCACATCCCTGTGTGTGTAGTCCATGTGTGCCCCCATCCCTGTGTGCACAGTGTGTGTCGTCCATG
>CM070037.1:117082947-117103562 GCA_036250615.1 Ptychadena robeensis | reverse complement strand
CCCCCCCCCCCCCCTCCTGATTTAGATTTGATCAATTGTGCATTTTTAGTGTCCACTCTTTCTTTTTATAAGGGTTCAACAGCTTCCCACCTTATAAGCATGTGCCTATTGGTTTTGTATGTTCCCCCATAGACATTTGATTGTCACCTAATGCACCCACCATGACATAATTTGGATTTTTGGAACCAGTTAACTCAGGTTCTTTGGGTTTCATTTGATTTTATTAAGACTATGAATGTGGTTTTCCTGAGCATTTTTTATTAGATCACTGACACGTCTGTTATTTGCATTCAATAGAATTTTTCTGTCTGTCTCTCCTTTTCCCTTGCCTTCTGCTGCATCACTAACCAACACCCACTGACTGGCTTTAGCTGACTTTGCCTTTCTCCAATCAAGACGGGTGCCTTGGGGACGAGGCTCCGTGCTCTCCCTTTTCTCCCTCCCCCAGCTACAAGCTATCTCCCTCCGGCTCCTCGCTCCCTTCCGTGGGCCTGGGGGCTATCGGTTCGGGCCTCAACCCCCAAACCTTCGCTGCTAGACAAGTAAGAGTCCTTGTGTGCTTCTTCGATCACCTTCAGGGGCAGCTTGTCCTGAGTTGCCTTAGCTGCAACTTCAATGGAAGATGTCTTCACTGGGTGGTACAGCTTGTGACCTTATTCAACTTACTGATAGGATCACATACCATTTAATTTTATGAAATGCAAACGTAGATCCTGTTTTTATCTATTGTAATGTGTTAAGCCCCCCATACACGTTCCAATTTTTCGTACGAATTTTGCCCGACCGACCAATGTGGTCGGGAGATTAATCGATCGGCAGATTAATCGGATTCGGAATTATGTACCCGACCGATCCAGATTTCTCAAAATCTGCTGAAAAATCGGTCGGGACCGCTTTGGACCTGTCCGTAAATTTTGGCCGACCTGCTGTTAGTAAATAGTGTCGGGCTGATCGATCGGTGATAATTCGAATTCCGATTTTTCGTGCCAGCCGACCGACCGACCATAACATTTTAGGTGAAAATCGGGTGACACGATCGGACGAAAAATTGGTCGGGAGAATAATCAGAACGTGTATGGGGGGCTTCAGATTTTAAATGAATGCAATCCTTCTACACCGGTATTATGGACAATATAAACGCTAAATATATGATCAGTTTACCTTCATTGTCTGAAAATTTGCTTTTGTGCACATTCAGTTTATCTGTAGATGCAGTAACTAATCTATTCTTGTGGTCAATATTATAATTTTACAAATATAAAGTAAACAAGCCTACAACTTGTCACTTTGCTAGAATGGTTGGATGGGGTCATTGCCATCTATTGGTAGCAAACTAATGTAAGGCTGATTGTCCATCATGAAACTCAGCACGAGTTCACTCAGGAGAAACTTACCTGTCCGTTGGATTTCCCCGCCGATCAAGAGCATCGGCATGTATGCCAATGCTTCCGGGTCTGCCCCCAAACGTGTCACCGGTGATGCGAAGGGGGTTTAGGGGTAAGCTGCACCATAGACCTACATGTAGTGGCTAAAGGTAGGCTTACATGGGCAGATTCTCCCTCGATTGATGAGGGACCGACTGCAGCTGGCCGATCAGGGGGCACCCTTTGTGTGCCAGACATTACCTTGGATGGTGAATGCCGTCCCTATTCAAAGTAATGGGATCAGCAGGGAATTTACCCAATCTGACATGCTGGAGCATCCTGGTGGATCTGACCAGGTGGGCGCACCTGATTTGCGGCCGAGGTCGGGTGATTGGCAGAAACACGCATGGCGGGAATTGCCCTGCATATGCCTACCTTTTAAGCCTGTTCTTTAGTACTTCACCCCACCTCAATGCTTATACATGGGTAGTACCTCCCTCCAGTAACATTGGGCTCCCTTTCAGGCAACAGTTTCATCATCCTGCTTTGATTCCTTCAAAATGAAGTTATTGACAATTGTAATAGAGGATCAGAGCTCTTGCTGCCCCCTGTACTCCCGGATCATCTTATATCCCACCCTGGTTTAGTTACTCTGACTCTGCTTCCTCTTCCTCCCACTCTTTATTGATCCTGGAGGTATTGGTCTAAATGTAACATGTATGTACCCATTACATTATTGGGTAGATGTACATGGGACGATGATCCTTAATTTTCATACCTTTTATTATATTGTGGACTTGCTATTTTGTTGCATCCTACTTACGCACCAATAATTAAAGTATTCTAAGCTCTTAAACATTATTAACTTCTAGCTTAGACAGTACTTGGCTTAATGGTAAGGCTCCATAGACCCATTTCAACTTTGGCAACTTATTTTGTTCCTGTTTCCTATGTACAGTTGTGTTACTGTGTTTCTGCTTACATCCAAAATTAATTTACCTGTAAACAACTTAAATGAATTATGTTGTGGTAAAATGGTTGTAGTTTAATTTTGTAGAATCGTGCACTTGGAGTCATATAAAAAAAAAAAGTTAATCTGACTTTTATGTTTAAGGTGCATGTGTTTTTTTTGGGCAAGTCACATTTGCTTCTAAAAATATGCTTCTAAGCATCCATGTAGGAGTGTATGTATATCCAGGGGTGCACATAACTTTTTTAGTGAGCTCCTCAGATGAGTACCAGGAGATGGTGTTTGGTATTTGCCCCATATGTAGGGCAGTCTTCCTCACTGTCCTCTGTGTCAGCCTCCTGCATGGTAGACTCTGCTGCAGATGGACCTCATTGATCCTCCGGTTAGCTGTCTCCATCCACAGGTTTCCCAGCTGGCTTTGAGTCAAATGTAACTCTCGCAGTATAACACAGTTTGAAGCCCCAGATGTCAGTATATATCTCATATCTCAGTAGTGCAACTTTTCTCTTAAGGTAGCCATACACAGGTCGATTTCACACTTGATTCCTAGACGATCGATCACCAGGCGCGTGCACGCCGATCGATCGACAAGGAATAGAGTGCAGCCCACCTTGACCGATCAACCTCAACCGATCGATATGGCCCCCAAATCGGATCGGCCAGGGAACCAACCTGTCTGTGTTTTCTGGTCGATCGGGCACACATCGAGGGACGTTGGTGGAGGCCCACGGATTGATCATCAGGATCATTTCCGATCGACTGACATTTGTGAATCGATCGACTGGTAACAGAATCGTCCAGGAATCGGTGGCCTAAGGTGGTAGGCACAGACTTGTATGGTCGATCGATCGACGCCTGTGACTTCACTGGAATCGATCGATCGCTCAGGTATCGACACGTGTATGGCTAGCTTTAGATTTTACCCTGCATATGCCTACTTTTGTCCCCCAGATCTCCGACATCCTTGTAAGTCCAATCTTTTTTTGGATTTAGTAATTTACATTCCCAATTTGACACCCCTTACTGTAACCTTTTATAGTTATTAAAACTTCCCTGCGGTTTTCCAAGTGACATAAATTGTATACATTTAACAATAAAAATTGCCAAAGAATTTTGGCAATAAAATAAAAAAATTTACACAGGTGTATACATGAGAAAGTGAAGTTGTGTGGAGCTGTAATCTCAACTCAATGCAAAATCAGCCAACGGATGTCACTTATAGAGCAATGGTCGTCAGAGCACAACACAAGCACTGCTTCTTACAGAGTCTCCTCTCTCTGTGTAGTCCGCAGAGGCGATTAGAAGGACAACCAAGGTACGCAGAGCTAGTTTTTAGACCAATTTGCGTACCGGCGTACTACTTATGTGCACCCCTGTGTATAGATATAGGTATATATAACCCCCACCACCCAGTTGACAGAGGGCTCTAAGCAAGCACATATGGAACATAGGACCCCTGAAAGGCTAGAAACGCCACTGTATGCAGATAATGTAAAATCCTCTCCTAATTATTACATGCAGGACATGGATTTTTTTTTTCTTTATTCATGTCATGCCTGTCCTTTTTAACGGTAGGTTGTCCAGGTTCTGGTACATTAGACTGTAATAGGCCAGGGTGTTTCATCAAACTGTTTCATCAATCTAGAAATGTAATCCAATAACGTTTATCTCTTCAGGGTGGCAATCACGGTCTGTTCGGGAACAGCGGTGCACAATCTCGAGGCATGCACAACCCTGTGCCATCGCTCAATTCCTCTCCCAACCTCCGGGCACAAGTGCCTCCCCAGTTCCTTTCTCCACAGGTGGGTCATATGATCTATTTATTTAACCTCCCTAGCGCACTGCTGAGGTACAGATTTCTGTACCAAAAGCGCTCTATTTTAAGACTTTAATGGAAAAACTTTTTTTTTACATTGTAGGCCTGTAATTTCCCAAAGTATATCCATACATGAGTCTGGTAGACATCCTGAATAGAATAGCATTGCTTTGTGAAAAACTCACAATATCAGATCATAAATATTTTAATCATTCACTTTATCAGGTAAATTAGCACTGCAACCACTAGATGGTGCTGCAGATGTGCCAGGTTACATAGGAGAGCATGGGGGGGGGGTGTTAAGGGGAGTGATCTGTCCTCCTGCAGCTGCCTCTTCAGTAGATCGGAGACACACAGAGCAGTGAGTTTGTGCTCCTGTGGCTCCAATCTCCGCCTGACACACCCAGCTCGTCCAGCAATTCTAAAAGGGCAGAGCTGGGACCATCAGGAACGGCAGGGGGGTTAGATATATTTGCAATTGTATTTGTGTGGGTGATGCTTAACCTTATACCTTTTATTTTTCCCTTCTTACTGCCAGGTCTCAGCCTCTATGCTGAAGCAGTTCCCTAACAGTAACATGAGCCCAGGACTGTTCAACATGGGGCCTCAGCTCTCCCCTCAGCAGATCGCCATGCTGAGCCAGCTCCCTCAAATCCAGCAGTTCCAGCTGGTAATCTTCCAATTTAAAATGTTTAATCCTGGTCTATATGTGTGTTATCACTTTATTGTATGCATCAATTGATCTGCAGTGCAAAAAAAAGTATTATTTCTTATTACCATTACAAGAAGACTGTTTAACCTCCTGGGCTTTTAGCTTAGATAACTTTTAGTGAGTTTGTTGACTAATGAAACGCACCCTGAGCTAACGTCGGGCATACTCACCTGTTGGTGGAGCCAGCAAACTTTCCGTGTCCACCCCAATGTCATTTATGGCTCCCAATGGGCAGGGGGTGGGTGAGGCCATTGATTTCCGTGTAATTTTTAAAGAACTTCCCCGATGTCAGCGATGTGTATGAGGTCCAAATGACAGCACACATTTTTAAAAAAGCACATAGGCAAACCGCCCAGGGGGTTAATAGGAAGTGTGTAAAGGTGCACAGAGAGACTTCTCTAATCTAGAATAGAACACCAGCCCATGAGCAATATAAAACATCCCTGGCTCGAATGCCAGGGCTTGTGTCCTCTACCGTGCACAAAGCGTCATGTCCATGACGCCCGACCCACTGATTGCAGGGGCGTAACATGACCTTTTCATTTAAATTGTGAAATGTGGGAAATCTGTATCGGGCTGAAGCACTATATAGATGTCCATCAAGTACAACGTAAATTGGGCGTGTTGTATCCGCGGCGAAAGTCCCACAATCCCAACGTGGGGATTTTGCCGCAGTGGACCCAAGGTCTTGGCAGAGCATGCTAGTTGATGAATATATGGTTGGGGATAAGAAATGTGAGAGGTTTTTTTTAAACATTTCATAGTTTACTAAAAAAAAATTTTACTTTGCAAAGGCCTGTCAGCTTCTTCTACAGCAGCAGCAACAGCAGCAACAACTCCTCCAGAATCAGAGGAAGATCTCACAGGCTGTCAGGCAGCAGCAAGAACAGCAGGTAAGTGTCTGATTCTGCGCCATATCTTCTGAACCCATTTCTTCAACCTCATGTCCTAAAATGAGTTATCTCTGGATGGAACCATGGGAGGTTAAACAGTAGAATCTTTTGGGTTTTGTCTTAAGCAGGGAACACACGCATAGATATGGACCAGATTGCTGGCCCATATCTAATGCGGCCATCCCTGTCTTCAAGGGTGATCAATTAATCCTGCTGTAAATCACGGTCGATGTCCTTTGCTTTGCATTGATACCCTGGGGTCTCCATGCAAAGCATCGTCGGAGCACTGCTGTGCCTCCACCTCCTTCGATGTCAGGCTCACAATGACTTCATAACTCTGCTGCCGGGAACCTCGAATGGCTCATATATCAAGCCCTGTGTTCTCGTTTTTACACTTGATTCTAAAACATACATACATAATGTTAGAGTATAACTTGTTTCTATTGTTCTTACAATGAATGCTTTTTACAACATATATATTTGCTTATCTTTTTCATCACTGCAGCAGTTAGCACGAATGGTAAGTGCACTCCAACAGCAACAGCAGAGGCAGCCAGGAATGAAGCACTCGCCCTCTCATCCATCTGGATCTAAATCTCATATGGATCCTGTGGGGATGTCTGACATGCAATCCAAGGGGCACATGTCGGGATATGGCTCTGGTTCGTATGGGTTCTTAGAGATTTTCTAGAATAACAATTCAGTTAATAGTTTATGAATCTAAATAAATACCATTTATATTTTATTATGTTCTTATTTGTATGTATTGCATAAATCTATTACCTGTTAGAGGTTGATGCATAACAGATTGGATTTATCATGAGTATGCATTGCTCACTACCATTTAAGCTTGACCCCCTAAAGGCTCCCATACATCCCAGTCGATTGTGCACTAGATTTTTGGCTGATTGATCACCGCGCACATTCACGGTGATCAATCGAGTTCTGCCCACCTGAACGATCAACCAAACAATATCGGAATCGACTTAAAATTAGATCGGACATTGATCGGACATTTAAAAAAAAAATAATTTGGTCTACCGTTTGGCAATGGAAGTACGTTGGTGGACCCATAGCTCCCTATGCAGCAGCCTTTCCAATCAATGGATTTTGTGGAATTGGCCATTGTGGAGATCAGCTCCTGTCCAAATTGACCACAAATTGGATTCCCAAGGTGGTGTTCCATCAATTTGAAAATGATCGATCGCCTACTCCACGATCGCAGAGAATGATCGGATTGGGAATAGATAATGACAAATCGAGGCGTCTATGGGTACCTTTACAAGACCTCTCTGAGACTGAGACCCGGCCCTGTTTAGGGGTTCACATTTGTTGTGACACCAAATGTATAATAAGTTTTCATGTATGTTTGCAGGCCGTGCTGGTAGAGTTATTCATTACAAAATGCTTCGGTGGAAATATTTTACTGTTATCGGCTTGTCGATTAACACAGACCATAAGACACTCTACCCAAATGACTACGTCGTATGATGCAAAAGCGCTACCATTCACAGCTGTTTGGTCACACCTTCACTCTTTGAAGTAGCAGAGCCAGATGAAAGAACTGTCTGCAGGTAGCTCTTCCATCTTGCTCTGGTGGTGTATGCAATAGCTTGACTCAAGCTGCCACCTTTCAAATACATTGTCTGAGCACTGTGTAATCAGCGTGGGCAGATCTTTCCTACGGTTCTGTGTTTACGGTCATTGAGCTAGGCAGCTTGAGCCCACCTCACACAGTGGCAGATGGGAGAGACACCCACGGGCAGCTCTTCCTTCTGTACTGCATGCGAGTTGGGCTCAAGCTGTCCAGCTAACAGGAATAAGCTGCCAGTCAGGCTGGAGGCAGGAAAGCCATCACACAGCTTCCCCCCCACCTTAACTTCTGCTCTACCAGCCGCTAGGCCTGCCCTGTGTGTTATGCACAGAACATTTGTTTATTTTTTTTTATGTAGTCTGTCTCCCCACTCCCCCTGCACGTTTGTATTCCTTCAGTACGGGTGTTAGCCCTCCTGGGACTTTAACCCCGAAAAGTGCTGGGGAGAGACTGCTTACGGCTCTGGCCCGGAAGTCTCCAAACTCGGGTCCCTCTTCGGAGTACCGGGTACCTAGTACTTGGAAGACCTAGCTTCGGTCAAGGCCACCCGGGGAATGGGACATTGGAGGGTCAGGTGGCCTGGCCCACTAGTCACCCCTTTTTGGGAAACGAGCCCTTAGCCCCTTTTTGGGGCGGGACACTCGAACAATAATAACTACCACTCTACCAGAGCCTGGAGCTCTGGCCAACAGAATGGGAAAAGACTGAAATATTTTTTGGACGCTCCACTGTATAGTCCTATACAACAGAGCCCAAAAAAATGCTGGTTCATGTTTGGTGCAAACAATGTAGGAGTGTCTGGTTATGGATCCAAGTGCACTTTTACATCATGATTCTGATAAATATATCATTTTCAGGATTTGGCTCCAGTGGAATGGATTATGGAAAAGAAGCTGGGGTAGAATCACGTTTCAAGCAGTGGACTTCAATGATGGATGGGTTGCCTTCCTCTGTCTCACAAGATGTCAGTCTGCATAAGAATGGTAAAGTTCTAGTTATAGTTTTTTCCAGTATTGTCTTTAAAATCTGATGTATGAATGCTTTAAAAAAATGCTACTGTAATGTTACTGGTACTAGAGTGAGGGTTATTAGATTAGCCCCTAGAAAACTTTCCATCGTAGTGTGGGCAAATAATTGCTCCATTAAAATCCTATTGTGATCTACTATGCTATGATGCCAAATGTACTGGGATGCTTCCCCTCAGTATTAATCCGTTGGGTTACTAAGGATTTTCCCCGCCCTTTCAGCTCTAACCCCTTTAACCAATCTATAAGGCTTTGCATACCAATCGAACAGCTGCATAATCACATGCGGATGTATGGTTGGCTATAAGTGTGAAGACCAGAAGAGCTGGCCCAATGGTGTTTTATTGGGTTGAGGTCAGAGTAATGTGCAGGCCAGTAATGTTCCTCCACACCAAACCCATTTATCTATATGTTAATGTCCTTTTGGAAGAGAATGAGAGATCTCCAAACGTTTTTCTCCAAAGTTAGGAGCAGGAAAGTATCCAAAATGTCTTGAAGCCCTCATAGTTCCTTTCACTTGATTGCAGGGGCAAACTCAGAATCTCAAATCAACACCAATCTACATTCACCTTTCCACCAACCTCATATTAGCACCAACCTACATTTGCCTTTCCACCAAACTTAGATATTTGGCCCTAATTAAATCATCTATATTCTCCTCTCCTGGAATCCCCAAAACCCATGCTCATCCATTAGGTTCCCAGACAGAGAAGCCAGTTTCATCACTCCAGAGAACATGTCGAGTGCTCTGAAGTCCGGCGTTGGTGTGCTTTACACAGATACAGCCGATGCTTTGCATTGCAAACGTATTCATGTTCCCTGTTCCTAAAATAGTCGGAAGGGCATACCAAATTTTTAGATCTGTAGGTTTTGAAGGTTGGGCAATGGTGACTGTAAAATGGGGGGGAGAGGGGGCTATAGGCCTCCAGGTAATGCCAGCGATGTGTAACAGGGGAGGAGGGGAAAAATAAGCAGAGTACAGTGTACTATGCTTTGATTGCCCGTACTTCTCGGTTGATAGTGGCACGATATGGGCTAACCGCTAGGGAGGTAAGAGGAGGTTAACGAAAAAATGAGGACACTGCGTGCAATATTTCTGCCTGCAAACCATTGCAATATATGCCAGTGTTAAGATGTTGTCAGTCAGTGTTGGGCTGTGAAACCAAGACCGCCTTCATAACATGGAGGTCTATGGAGCCCCTCCCGGGTTGGCACAAACCCGCCAGACAAGTTAAACAATGTACAATTGCCTCTCAGTGTGTTATTTCGTAGTAGTTTGCCAGTAGAAGAGCTATTAAAAAATATTTTATGAATAAATGAATATTTTTGCTTATCCCAATTTTTTTTTTACTCAAAATGACACCCCTGCATTACATGTTTATCACACATTTCGTCTCTCTTCAAATCTACAGGCTCAATTGCTCCCCCTGCGAAGAATCGTGGTGGCTCCCCATACAACCAGTTTGATATGATGTCCGGAGAATCTGTAGGAATGCATGGAGGGCCAACTGGTGATAGTTGGTTACCTGCCAAATCTCCTCCTTCAAATAAAATGGGAAACAAATCCATTAATACCAGCTGGCCTCCAGGTGAGTCCTACTTTGCAGCAATGTGGTCCGTTTTGCATTTAACCCATTATCTACCACTAATTATATATATATATATATATATATATATATATATATATATATATATATATATATATATCTCTGTGTCTGTAACGCCAAATTATTTAATAAGCTATAAGTGAATAATAAGCTATGATGCTCCAGTGTATACCGGCATGTCATAACCCATAGAGGATTACAGGCAGCGTCTACCCTGCGCTGAACCCCTGAACATGGGTTTTTCTCCACAGTGGACACAAGCCCTTAGCCAGCAGGTGCCAGCACATTTCTACTAATGCACTAGGATTGCTGATCTTTTTAAACTTTTTCTATGTAGTGTATTGTTTTGTAAATTATGGAATACTGTATAAATAACAAAGCATTTTTCTTTCTCTTAAACATTTTTATATTTCTTATTGAACATGTTGATCCTTTACTCAATGCACTGTTTCCTTGTCAGAGTTCCAGCCTGGCGTGCCATGGAAAGGAATACAGAGCATTGACCCAGAATCCGACCCTTATGTTACCCCCGGCAGCGTGCTGGGGGGTCCAGCCCCATCTCCCATCGTAGATACTGACCACCAGCTACTGCAGGACACCCCTACAGGTTTGTCATTTGGTTCCCCTGCATTTTATATATCTGATAGATGTGTGTGTGAGATTGATCTTTTGACGATAAGTTAGTGAAGTCAGTAGCTGTTATTTTGGTCAATTTGAGAAAGAGTCTTTCAGCAGACTTCTAAACTGTTCATTTGTAGAGTAAAGATCTTTGAATAGTTTGATGTCTGAAAATGTTTCAATTGTACAAGTATAAGGTTGGGTTTCTTGATTTTATCTAGTCAATCCAATGTAGAAATCTAACTAGTGTGTATGTAGTCATCATTGTGCATTGATCTGTGGTTTGAAATATTTTGTACAACTCTTTGATCACAAAAACAAAAAAGTTGCTCTGCACACTGTAAGGGCTTGTTTCCACTGCGTTTTTCAATCCGTCAAGGTCCCTCCATCAACGGAAGGGTGCATCCGCCTGTGCATCCATCAGGACATACAGGAAATGTTTTCCTTTAGTGAATCCGTCAGTGACAGATTACACCTCACCGTTGCGTCAAAATAGACGTAGTGATCTACGTCAATTTTAACGCAAAGGAGACCAACGGATTGCACTGACGGATATGGGACAGGCTCATTTAATATAATGGGCTATGTCAAAATCAGACGGAGGGATTTTGACGCAGTGGAAAATAACCCGAAGGCTGCATTCAGACTGGGTTTGAGGGCAGCTTGAAGTCGGCATGTAATGTGTCAGATATCTGTCAGATATCCTTTAGATCTAGCTACAACTATGTAGTGCCGGGTCCTCTGCAATTGAACACAGGTAGACTTGATTGTTTAGAACAGTGGTGGGCAACTGAGTTGATATGGGGGGCCACAAGTGCGGCCCTCTGCATCACTAAAGGGCCGCACATAACATTGATCTAGACCCTCACCTCGTCTGCATATCTCAGCAGGTGGTGGACCAGATCCCGACAGGCAGTCAAAACCTAACAGCACCAACCCCCCCCCCCCCCCCCCCCCCCCCCCCCCCCCCCCCCCCCCCCCCCCCCCCCCCCCCCCTCTTCCCCTGGGTGCAGCGGTCATATGTAGACCTAGTTTCCTTGATCAACATTGACAATGTTACTGATGTAGGGCCGCCAAAGTTGATTAGGAAAGCTGGGTCAGTGTGTGACAACTTCACAGGTTAGTCGCTATGCCCTATACATTAACAGTTGGGTTTTGGGGGCCTCATGTGGAGGACCAAGGGGGGCCGCCGCACAACACCCAAAGGGCCGCATGTGGCCCCCGGGCCACAGGTTGGGCAGCTAGGGTTTAGAATGTCCCTCATATTACATGGTTTTGGTAAAACAAAAGGAGATCTTAAGAAAATCTGACAGAGAAATCTAAAGGTGTATGGGGACCCTTAAGGTAGCCATAGGCGTGTCGATTCTTTAGCAGTCTGTTCCCAATTTGATCGGGACATCCAATCAAGTAATCGACTATCGATCATAAGGTGATCCCTTTGCACACCACCTTACAATAAAAGGTTGATTTCCTGAATTCATTATATAGAAAATTATGTAATGGTGGGTTTATCTGAACTGCTTGTAGATTATGCAAATATGGTCCGATGGAACAGAAATCGATCGAGGGTCACCACTAACGATACATCGATCGTAGCATGATTTGATTTCCAATCACTTTCTGTTCTCTTCTTTGATATATTTTGTTTTATTTTGATCAAACGTTTGACCATTTGGGAATAGATTCCTGACCCCGTTGCGTTCAATCGAATGTAAAATAGTTTGATGTATGGCTAGCACTTAAATCTGCTTTCAGGAATTTAGGGCCTAGTCTCCATTTGAAATCCCAACCTTTTTGCCGGCCTCAAACTCTAGGATTTCAAATCGTGCCAGACACGGCCCATTGTTTGCAAAGGCACGTCGTGAAGTGACAATGTGGGACATCAAAAGCCATTGGCTAGATGCGACATGGCCATGGTTTGTTACAATGACGCACCCCATTAAGACATGCTATACATGGGCAGAGATTGCCCCCCCATTTGGTTCCATGGATGCAATGTGAATGCAATGGAGATAACTTGTGTCGGTATTTTCCATGCCCACTAGAGGGCATAAAGTTATAGGATTGATTTATATTGTTGATAATGTCAGGGTTATGTTAGCAACACCTTTATTACCTTTAGGAACAATAAAAAAAAAAACGTATAAAAAAAAGAAATACTCTGTCCCAGAGATGGACATACATTTCACCTCACAGAATGCAAATATAGTGAATATAATTTCGGTTGTGCAATCAACAAAACAGAGCGGCAATAATCACATAAAAACATACATTTATTTAGCATACACAGAGATATATACACATATAATAAAAGATAATAGTAACACAAGATATATATAACCAGAAAGTCAGATATCAAAATGACAACATCAACCTGTAATTAGCTAAACATACAGTATATGGTGTCATGGCTGAATGTAGGCGAGGCATGTAAAAAGCTCTCAGTTTTATAAGAGATCACACATGCAGGGACCACATTAAACTTAGACTCTGCAAGATCTATGCCAAAATCTCAGATAAAGGCAATTATTTCTCCAAGGTAACAAGCTATGGTAGTGATACAGGCTAACGGCAAACTGTCAGAGGGTCACTATTAGTCTATAAAAGCAGCCTGGTTGGTGTATGCATTCCACCAAGAGGTCTTACCTATCATAGACTATACTAGCACAAACCTCTGCAAATAAAAAGAGCCCTTCTAAAGCTAGCCATGCACGTGTCGATTCCTGAGCGATCGATCGACGCTCCGATTGATTCCGGTGAAGCCACAGGCGTCGATCGATCGACCATACAAGTCTGTGCCTGCCACCGATTCCTGGACGATTCTTTTACCAGTCGATGGATTCACAAATGTCAACGCCCCTTGATGTGTGCCAAATCGATCAGAAAACACCAACAGGTTGGTTCTCTGGTCGATCCGATTTGGGGGCCATGTCGATCGGGCGGGGTCGATCGGTCAAGGTGGGCTGCACTCGATTCCTCATAGATCGATCGGTGTGCACGCACCCGGTGATCGATCGGCCAGGAATCGTGTGGGAAATCGACCTGTGTATGGCTACCTTAGGTATCACACCAGCTTGTTGAGAAATGCTAAATAAAATATATACTTCACCAAGATAGTGGACAGTGAATCATCGTGTTTCAATGGCTGGATTCCCCTCGTGTTGTGATGGCTGGATCTTTCTTTGGTATAGTGATGGCTGCCGCAAGTAATCCTGAGCCTCCGTTTTTAGGGAAAACTTTACCTGACCGACACACCCTGAAAACATTAAAGTATCCATATTATTAAAGTATCCATATTATAATTACAATTTTAACTTTTAGGCTAAAATAATGTAATGTTATCATTAGATCACTGGATGGCAGTATGGTATAAACTATACAGCAAAATTATATTTTAATATTCAATTTAAACCAAGAAAAACAACAGGATTTAACGTTACAATGTTTCAGAGTAGGTATTTTGTGAACAATGCCTGCTTGATTTTAGTATGAATCACATGCCTATTAAAGTAACTAAGAATGTTTCTGTATACAATATTATCCACCCCAGAGAGATATCATAGGTCTGTTCCCATGTATACAATGTTCCAAGGACAACCTGTAATATTTAGCTATAAGAACATCCATTGGACATCTGGAGATGGGTCTTGCATAATTCCCCTCAGACTACAAAATGGAGAAAACAAAACAAAATGGCTAATATATATATATATATATATATATATATATATATATATATATATATATATATATATATATATATATATATATATATATATATATATATGCCAATAGATATTAGAACTAAGAATATATAAAATGTTATACCCCTTACAAAAGGCACGACAATGATCACAATGGCTGTGGTCCATTAATGCAATTGTTAATGTTATAGATTGTGCTGCTAAAATAAAACCTTTTTTTCTCAGGGTCCAATTCTTCCCTCAACACCTCGCTGCCTTCACCTGGTGCCTGGCCCTACAGTGCCTCTGAGAATATCCACAGCACTTCAGGTACTTTCAGACTAAATGCTTTTGAACTGCACTAAACTTATCACAGCAAGCATTACTGGGAAAAAGAAATAATAAAGGGGTGTACTGTTCCTAGCGTTCATATGTGGCTGCTTTAGTGAGTTAAAAGTTAGCACTATAATCCTTATTAAGCCTTGTTCCCACTAGAGCAATCAGCCGTGGCTGCCATTGTGCGCGATTCACCAGACGACGCAATTAAAAACATTGCACTATGCAAGATGGCCCCTGATTGCGCCCATAGAGAATGAATGGGTGAGATTACAGAATCACGGCCACGCATGATTTTTGATTGTGTCCATTCATGTCTATGGGGTGCGATCAGCTGCAGCGATTCAGATCCTTTGTGGGGACAAGCCCATGCAAATGATTGGACGCGACCACCCGGCAATCAAGGCTACTAATGATGCCTCCTTAACGTGTAAACAAACTTGCCCCAAACTTGGTTCGGGCAAACAGTCAGGGAGGTTAAAAAAAAACTAATTGCCGTATATACTGGTGTCTAAGCACAGTTTTTCAGCACAAAAAAAATTGGTAAAAAAGACCCCCATCGGCTTATACTCGAGTCAGGGTCCCACTTTCTGATCAGGGTGTTCGCTGGCAGCCTCTGTGGGTGGTTTGATGGCCGATCTTTCTACTGTATTCAGTATTCTATGCGCGGGCTGGTAAAATGTAAACAAACATGGACAGCAGCGCCATCTTCTGGACGTTTATTTTTATTGGAGATGATACAATTTCATTTTAAAAACTTTGATATCTGACTTTGCATGTAGCTTCTACATTTCCCACCTAGGCTTATACTTGAGTCAATACGTTTTCCCAGTTTTTGTAGATAAAATCAGCTTAAATTTAATATTGGATTATACTTGACTATATATGTAAAAGTCGCATGTTTGTTGTGACAGATTTTCTTTAAAGCTCCTTTTTTTTCTTACTTTTGTATGTGCATTTGTGTTATCTAGCACTCTCAGCAAAGTTTGGGGACTATAAATCCACTTGGTCACCAGACCCCATTGGACACAACCCGTCACATCACTCAAACAAGATGTGGAAGAACCAGATGTCCAGGAACAGCCCTGGGCTGCCTCGCCCCCCTCCAGGGCTCACAAACAACCCCAAAGCCAACAACTCTCCATGGAACAGCACAGCCCCTCGCTCTGTAAGAGGATGGGGAGGTCAGGACTCGCGGATCACATCTGGTAATAGGAACTTGTAGAATGTAATGTTTTTTGGTATACTTTGTAGTCATTTGTGATATGAAACTTTAACCAAGAAGAATGGAGACCTAGTCACATTTTCTTTCATATATACCAAACACGGTGTAAGCTTTGCAAACATCATCCGCCATACTATGTCCCTGTTGCATGGATTTTAATAAGCTCCTTCAGCTTCTGGAAGCATTTATCGTTGCCACAAACTAAAAACCTCAGCGAGTGGCCAAGGATCCATCATTCTTTAACGGTAAAGTAGGATTCACAATATATTTTTAATGCGGATTTAACTAATTCTGTATTTATAGGATCTACCTGGAGTGACGGCAGTTCTGTGCGCCCAAGTTACTGGCTGATCCTTCTCAACCTTACCCCACAGGTACCTGTAGAAGTTTTTGTTTATGTAACTTCAGGAATTACAAATGATTGATTATTTCCTAACCTGGTAAATGTTTGTGGGGTTCTTCTTTCCTTTTCTTTTTTAGATCGACGGTTCAACCCTCCGGACGATCTGCATGCAGCATGGCCCTCTGCTGACATTCCATCTCAACCTCACCCAGGGCACAGCTCTTATCCGATACAGCACCAAACAGGAGGCAGCCAAGGCCCAGAATGCTCTGCACATGTAAGTCATTGCGTTCTGCGTAGAAGACTGTTCTCGTGCAATTTACATTTGAATGTCCCGCTGTTCCCGCCCCCGATGTGATGTCGTCCTGGGGGGGGGGGGGGGGGGGGGGGGGGGGGGGGGGGTGGGTAGAGGTGTGACATCGGCTTCAATGAAGAAGCCAGCTGAAAGGATCAGAGCCACCAGGACAGCACAGAACAGTGAGTATGTGCTGCCGGGGCTCTGATCTTTGTCTCATGGCTCCATCTCGTCCACTGCAATACTGACAGGAAAGTGCTGGACGAGACAGAGTCGTCAGAAGCGCTAGGGGGGGGGTTTAACATCATTGGGAAGTATTCTTTACCTCCTGGGCTTTACGCCCAAAACCAGTGCCGGGATCAGGCGCAATCGCCGGCATTCTGTGAGCCTGCAGAATTGCTGCATAGCTGCAGGCTCACAGTGCTTTTCCGACCCCCGTGTGTTCGGTGTCATTGGTGATGCCGAAGGGGGTGCGGCGCCATAGACGGTGGACAGCTGGCAATCACTGCAGAGTACAGTGCGATTGCCTGCGAAGCAGCCCGTAACGTCCATGCGGTTAAAAGTATTTTTTAAATAAATAGTTTTTTCATTCTTTATTGGATTTTTCTTCAGACTCTTTTTTGTTGTAAATTGCTTGCAATGGGTTTTTATCATTTTGTTACCTTAAAATTGCTATTAACCCTCTGAGCATTTGCCACGGTCATTAACATAAGCCCGGCGTCACTGGAGACGCCGGACTTATGCTGAAGAAAAGCGACGCCCCTCCAGTTTGACGGAGGTCTATGGCGCCGCTTACCCCCGCCCCCTTCGCGTCACTGGTGACGCGATCGGGGGCGGACCCGGAAGCATCGGCATACATGCCGGTGCTCCCGACCGCCGTAGGAAGACGGCGATACCTAGAGCGCGGCTCTAGTTAACTGGGGCTGAGTTTCATGATGCATGAAACTCCGCCCGAGTTAACTCGGGCCAGATGCTCAGAAGGTTAAACAGAATTAATTTTGCCTTTACTAAATGTCTTTGTCTCTCTTCCCCACTGTAGGTGCGTCCTGGGTAACACGACCATCCTGGCGGAATTTGCAACGGATGAAGAGGTGAGCCGTTATCTTGCACAAGCTCAGCCACCAACACCTTCTGCTCCTGGCGCAGGCTGGCAGCCATTGGAAGTGGGACAGAACCATCAGGCTGAATCGGTAGGGCCAGCCCTAAACCTTTTCGGAGGGTCCACAGGGCTGGGACAGTGGAGCAGTGGTGGCGGCGGTAGTGACCTGCCAGGCGTGTCTCTTTGGGGTACTCCAAGCTACACATCCAGCCTGTGGGGGGTGCCCAACACGGAGGACGCCCACCGGATGGGCAGCCCTGCCCCTTTGCTACCCGGTGATCTTTTGGGAGGAGGGACTGACTCAATATGAACTTTGAACTTTCAACTCTGACCTCGTGACCTTTCAGAGCAGCAGCACTAACTTGACCTTTTTTTGTGTGGTTTTTTTTTTTCTTTCAAACTTGCAATAAATACATTTTAACTAAAAAGAGAAAAAAAGAAAAACCGATAGTCAAATCAGGTGGGTGCAAGTTAAAGACTTTGATCGCCAATGTTACAAAAACCTGCGGTCGCTTTCAAGGTGGTTGCATTTTTTGTTCTCTTTTTTTCCCCCCTGCCTTTTGCATTTTTTTCTTCTCTTTTTTTGTGCTTGCAAATTCCTACCTCCCCCCCAAGTGGAGATCAGAAGAGACGGGGGAGGGAGGGGTCCTGAAAACATGGGTCTGGGCGGCGCGGGGGGGGGGGGGGGGGGGGGGAAGTGGAGGGAGATGTAGAAAATGAACGAAAAAAAAAAAAATGGACAAAAAAAACAAAAAACACATATCAGTCTTGAAATACTTGAATAATGAAAGCCAATGTTGAAAGACAATGTGAATTCACAAAACCTACCATTTAAGAGTCATTTTGTGCTGGGAGGGGGAGGGGCGCAGAGTTTTTGGGATTTTTTTTGTCTTTTTATTTAAAAAAAAAACTAATCCATGGCATTTGGGGACTGCTGAAAGCAAACTAAGTTGGTGCAAAAAGTTCGTAATGCAGGAAAGAGACGTATTTACAACCGACATGCTTGCTGCCAGAGCGGACCGCACATTATAACTTTTTAACGTCCGCCCCGGCAGCAAAGTGTTTTTGCAGCCGCTCGCGCAGCTGTTTGTATTCAGGGTAAGCGAGCGGCGAATACGTCTCTTAACGTGCGTTTGTTTAACATTTCAAGGCAAGATGTGGCGACACCGCTCCTGTTTCTATTCCAGCTTGACGCGAAGAGACAAAAAAAAGTGGTTAAAGAAGACTTAATGTTAGTTCTGCTGGGGCCGATCTTGTATACTGTGACTATCTTGCGTTTATATCGGCAGTCCAGCCAATTGGCGTAATCGACCCTACTCAAACATTCAAGATTATGCTTACGGTGGGGTTTTTTCAGCTCTCTGCAAACCAAGCGTTTTGAAGATGTATGGAGTCAGTGAGTTGGCAGGCCATTTCCAAACACTTCCCCCCCACCACCTGTTAATTTTTGTGTTTGACCCCCCCTCTTTCTTTTGTTGCTTGGTTCCTCTGGTAATTGCATATTGACAGTGCATTAAAATCAGCAGGATCTCGGTGTTATCTTTTTTTTTTTTTTTTGCTGCCAGAGAAGCCTATAAATGTATAACTGAAGGGTTCATTTTCCTGTCCAAAAAGTCTCGAGATCCAGATCTCCTACTGGTGGCACTTAAAAAAGATTTTGAACGTCATTGTTGTTGCATGATATATAAAAAAAAACAAAAACGTGTGTGTTTAAAATGCAGTTGGAAAATGCAGCCTAGCAGACTCCAGAAACAATGCAAATACAGCACTTGACGCGCACATGAAGCGCAATCAGTCAGGGTTTGAGGTCAAAGGTCAATCCCGTAGCATTGGAATTGTCGTTTTTTTTTTTTTCTATGGTTGGCATAACTCACTTGTATTTTTTTTTTGAAGGTGCTGCAGACCTTGCTTCTATCTACCTGTGACAAAAGCCTAATATACCTTGCTCTCTAAGCTTTTTGCTTTTATGACTGCCTTAGCTAAACTTCAAATTGCATTCGCCAGCGTTTTAATTGGGCTGGGTCATGCAGCTTCGGCAACCAGCATAGTTTTCCAACTCGCACTGATCCTTTTTTATTTTTATTTTTTTACTTGGTTTTCCCTTCCATGCGACACCATAGCACAGGGGTGGGCAAACTTTTTGACTCGTGGGCCATTGGCTTCTTAAGTTTGATATAGGGGCCGGACCAAGAGCCCGTAATGGGCGACCTGCTATAGGTGCGTCAATTCCATTCATCAGCAGCATCACATACAATGGCGGTGATGTGTAATTGGTGAAGTGTGACGGGGGCGTTGTTCTCTTAAATTTCCTTCACTGAAAAAGAAAGAAATGCTCATTCATTGCAACGAGCAGAGATAATTCCTAGAGACTGCCTGTTGTCACCATGAGGATGCACCCAGTGTCATGATCACACCACTGCATCATCCCCAAGGCAAAGTTTGGACACCTAGGCATTATGTGCACTCATGGCAGAGAACAAGCGGAGGGGAGCATTTTTTCAACAAGGTGACAAAGGGCCAGAATAAAAAAGCTACATGGGCCAGATCCAACCCTCGGGTCTTAGTTTGCCCACCCCTGCCATAGTACCATTTCAATGCAAGTTGTCCTCGAAGCACTAAGCGCTAAGCTTTCAGAACAGTCTTACGGGTGGAGATGTACTAAAACCGATTTGGACGTTCGAAAAAAAACAGTTTTTAAGTGGCTAAGGAACGACGATACCAGTTAGGTTAATCTGCTGCTAAATACTTAGCTCTTTTTTCATAACGGGCATATTACCAATCTGCACCTTTTTTAAAATAAAGAAAAAGAAAAAAAATTGCCATTAAACTGTTTAAGTAAAATACAACTTTCAGATATTTTGCTTTTACTATGAGTGTTATCATAAGGGTAAATAATATAATTTTTATTTTTTTTTCTTTGTGTTGTAAATGTCATCCGATCCTGTAATACAAGTTTGCACTGGGTTCCATTTTTCATGGTGTGTTTTTTTTTCTTTCTTTCTTAAACATTCATAGTCGACATTGCACACCTTCTG
>CM070037.1:117054010-117064137 GCA_036250615.1 Ptychadena robeensis | reverse complement strand
ATAGCAGGGTATATACCTTCCAATCACTAGTATTCTATCAGGGAGACCCAAACTACATAGCAGTGATATATACCTCCATCACTATGTATTTTATCAGGGAGGACCGGCACTACATAGCAGTGATATATATCTTCCAAAATAACTAGGTATTCTATCAGATGAGACCCGGCACTACATGGCAGTGATATTTTATAATCTTCCAATCACTTGTATTCTACAGACCCGGCACTACATGGCAGTGATATATATCTTCCAATCACTATGTATTCTAGCAGGGAGGCCAATTTACTACATAGTTGTAGGTAGATCTAATGGAAATTGTATGGAGTGATCTTAAGGAGTATGGGTGGCTTTAGTTTCATTCCATGAAGTGATCATCTGCCATCATGACTGGAGGGTGAGAATGCTGCCAGATCGCAGGGCACAAGTAAGTTACCCCGAGTGTGGCTTCACTTTTGGAAATGAAATTTCACCTCGGCGTCACACTTGGGATTAGCACCAGGAAGGTTAATAAGCGACAATCGTATCACAACCAATAAATTGCCTGCTGTATGCACAATACTTCCATAATAATCCCCCCCTCTCTCCCACCGCTAAACACCAACGCTAGTTATTGGCCTAAGCGTTTTTAAGAAACCGGGGTAAACGGGTGGATAAAATGCATTACTTGTTATTACTACTGACCATTACGAAACACAACAAATAGACAGAACACGCACATGAACCAGATAAATAATTATAACTAAATCGAATACATGGTTTTTTTTTCTTCACAAAACTTTATCGAGAACCCTTGTAACACGGCACACATGTAGAGGACTTTTAAAAGGTTGTTTCCTTCCTTGCCAAACTAAATATTGTAAGCCGGGTCCAGCTATACAAAAATAATCCATTTTATCCTAAAACAGGTCGTCAAGAATTGGATATGGTATGGGGTTGGGGGGGGGGGGGGGGGGGGGGGGGGGGGGGGGGGGGGAATGCCCAAAAAATTCCTCACATTGGCAAAATTTCCATTAAATATGTTCTGGTTACAAATACCTTACAGGCGTATTACACTTAGAAAAAAAAAATGTATTTCTTTTTGCAACGTTTTTATATTCTCAGTACTTTTAAGATTTGCAAAACCTAGCTCGGCGATTTGCAACGCTGTTTTTCTGGTTTCGTTAAAAAAATATCCCTTTCTCCTCCAAGACATTTCTTTTATACATCTGTCTCCATCGCAGGGCGATACGTGTATCAATATTTTCTTTTTTAATAAAAATCAGGCACAGTACAATTATGTATAAAAAGCCATACGTTTTTCTTTTTTAATTATGCTTGCAGAAAAGATTTCTTATTGTGTTTGACTGATTGGCAAATGGGGAGGGAAGGGGGCGAGAGGGAGGGGGCAGGTTAGGTACGCGGTGGACTACTGAAGGGCATGTCGTTTGGCTATAGTTGGATCATCCATACAAAATTTAAAGCGTTATATAAACAGCCATTGTCTACACCAGTGGTTCCCAAACTGGGGGCACTGGGAAATCCAGGGGGTGCGGGCCCTCATTCTTTACCTCTTTTTGAATAGGGAGGGGGCTCAAAATTTTCTTAAATATCAAAGGGGGGCCCAGTAAGTACACAAAAGGGGGTACTTATTTTTGGACTTATAGGTTTGCTACACTCCTACGCTGACTTCAGTATCCTGCACCAGAGAAAGTCAAGTTACTTTGTTTGTGCAAATACTGTAAAAAAATGCACCAATAGAAAGGACTTGCAAAGTCACAATGAATCACCTACATAGTTCTGTGCTATGCGATGCTACTATATAGTGATTATATACCGTGTTTCCCTGAAAATAAGGCATGGCCTTATATTAAGGTAAGGTGCAAAAATGCACTAGGTCTTATTTTTTTCTTACTAAGTAATAGAACCTCCCTAGAATGAACTTCTGTACCAATTTGGCAGTGTGTTTCATGTAAAATTCCTTTGATGCAATATATAGAATGGCCACAAGATGTCACTGCACTCTAAGGTTTTTTTTTCTGCTTCTCTCAGCTCAGGTTTCAGGACATTTACTTATTTTGCTGGGGCGGCATTCACTTGGCGCTGCACACTGTGTGTACCTGAACCCAGAGACCTCTGGGCTGCTGACAGTTTGCCTAGAAAGTAGGCGACATACAGCAGCTTTTTCTCCGGGGAGATCTTTTTTTTTTTTCTTGGGGGAAGGCTTATGTTAGAAGCTCAGGGGAAAATGCAGCTAGGTCTTACTTTCGAGGAAACACGGTGCTATGTGAGGCAAGGAAATCAGCCAGTGGGGACAAAGCAGCAAACTGAAAAAAAAAAAAAAGGGGGGGGGGGGAAGAGACACATATTTGGAAAATCCACGGCGGCATGAAAAAAAGTACAACAGGCACAACCTGCAGACAAGAGTTTTCCAGTTTTCACTTGGTCACCTGACAACAAACCCAGATCTTACAGAGACAACCACACGTTCGAGGTGCACAGAACACAAAATCCACAATTTTGCCAAAGTTAGTATAAGGAATAACTTGTGTTACTAATAACTATGTCGGGTGGGCCAAATATGACCATTACCAGCAGGGGTGTCAAACTTAAACCCTGGGGATCCAATTCAGCCTGTGGTGTAATCAGATTTTACCTGTGAGATTGTTTTTGAAATTTTATTGAATAAATGAATGGCATAGATGTGTCTTACTTTACATTTATTTTAATTGTGTGTAAAGTATTATATTGCAGTTTTAAGTTTAACAAAAACTTAGTTTGCATATGAGAAGTTTCATCATTATATCTAATATGAAGGAAAAACTTATTGTAGACATTTTCAATATATGAAGGTTGGCCCCTGACTTTGTCCAAGTTTTTTTTATTTGGCCCAATGTGGGTATTTGAGTTTGACACCCCTGATGTAATACATAGCTTGCCACTTCATCCGAATGTGTTATATTAGATAAATCCTGAACATGTCAGCCATGAGCAAACTAAGATCCGGGGGCCAAAACCGGCCCTCTAGTCTTGTAATTTGTCCCCTTTGTGTAAAGACGCTCGAACCCCCCTCATTCCCTGGAAAAGGTGGAGATAATGCCTAGAGCAGTGGTTCCCAAACTTCCCTTGCAGGGCCTTCCTTTTCTATTTAGGAACATTATCACCCCCTACATGTTAAGAATGAGGGCCGGAGGCCCCTTGGAATACCTTTTGGGAGTTTGGGAACCACTGGCCTAGAGGATGATTGTTGGGTCTCCTAATGGCTGTAGTTTGCCCACAATAGAATGTTTACTATCAAAAACCTCTATTAATATTTTATATATATATTTCCAGACTGGGCTACAAGGACTGAGGACACCTATGCTGATTTAAAAAAACATTATGGACCACGAGTCAAAAAAGTTTGCCCACCCCTGGTCTAAGTGAATCCTGAACGGCACGGTATGTAGGGGCATGTAAAGCTGGTGTCACTACACAATCTCTCCATTACAAGGGGTATAACGTTCACCTACCGTAAACAAAACACTCTCAATGGCCTACAGAAGGGACATGTAGGCGTGAATGGTACCTTCACATTTCTTTTAGAGGTCTTATTACTCTACAAGTATTTTATTATGTAAATAGTCACACTTCCTAGCAGCATCAGAGTGGCACGCTCCCCCTCACATTTTTCTAGTAACCTATCTCTACGACGGGTGACCTACCTTACCTGCAAACCTTATTTTTCACAACAGTAGGGTCAATTGCATGGATATGGAAGACATTTACAGGTTGGTCATATAATCTACCAACAGGTTCAGGTTACTTTTAAGAAGAATGATAATTGTCTCTCCACACTATATGTTGTTGACATGAAACCCCAGTATTAGACGTGTATTGTATAGGGAATGTCCTGTTGCAATGACATATAGAAAGGAATATGAATGTGTGGATATGTCCAAATCAGCCACTGATGTTCATCAACACATATGCATAGACTGTGTAAGGCCTTATGTGTCCATTACGCTCAATGGGTGGTATGGACCCCTTTTCATAGGCCTATAGTGTGCCCCTAACTATGGGAATATGCATACAATAAGCATGGCAATGTAAACAAGTGGCATTTATTGTAACGTGTCATTGATATATCCATAGTTTTGCAATGACGTTATATAGCGTCATTTTACGACGCATTTGTGCGGGGTGGGCTATGATATGCTAGAGCGAATGAGACATAATAAAAAATGGAAGTGTCAGGGCTAGGGTTCAACTGCGCTAAAATCTGCGTTGAAACACCGGGATTTCAGTGTAGTGCCAATCCTGCAACTGGACGTCAAGGGGCTCCGACACGGCCTTCTCAGCACAAGCCCGTCATAGCCAAAACTACCCATCTGTTTTAGCCTACATCACCGTTTCTTTCGATGCATACATGTATGCGGTGCCGATAGCGTGGCCCTAAAGGGGTGTCCATGGGGGGGGTGGGGTCTCCCTCATTGGATGTGCTGACATAGCCCATCTAGTCATATAATGAGACGCCCAAGCCTCATAGTAAATGTGCTTCCTGTACAGGATGTGCAATGTTATGGCAGCAGTCATGGTGGGTGTACAATGTTTGTGCTTCTATGTATGCGGGTTACAAAAATAAAGTCCATGCACAAAAACCATCGGTGTAAGTCATTTTTATGACGCAGTGTCGAAAGCTTATTCCTAAATCTGTAAACATCCCAGAGTAAGGTATCTCGGTCCTGTTCATCTAAAACAAATCGAGACAACGTAGCAGCAGAGTAAGGTTAAATAAACTGATCTTGCAAACATTTTACACACAATTTGCATTACCGTTAGCATTGAACATGAATCAATAACAGGGGAAAACAGCAGCATTGGGTTATTTCTAATATACATGAATGCAGCAATGTCAACAGATGGCAAAGAAATGTATTAAGTATAAAAGTGGTAGACAGCAGTCCAGTTAACAAAGAAGGTTCTTTAGCATCTGTAAAAGAGGAAAGCGCACAACAGTGGCTTATAGAAGTGAAGTAGAAGTGTGTTCACGCTAGCTTACTAAATTAGGTAAAACGGACATGAAATGCAGTGTTAAAGAGCAGTAATGGCAAGAACAAACCCACATCTACCGACCTCAAACGTTGTCACAATGAAGGGATAGTCTTTACAGAGTGTCGTTACCGGGTCACTTGGTAAAGTTCTCCGTGGTGGAAAGCAAGGGCAAGATAGCAAACTAGATACTGGCAAAGGGGGTTCGTTGATGAGATCGTTCGATTTTAGGGAAGTTGTTACAAAGGTTGTTTCCTGACCATCACACTTGGTACAGAAGGACGTTTTAAAAAGGCAAGCAGGGATGTAATCGTAAATATGTATTTAATTCAGGAAGTTGGTCCAGATATTGTTTGGAGAATTAACATTGGCAACATATGGCATTATCACAAAAGATTTGTGTGTACCCTTCACATGAAACATATTCAATAACCAATCACACATTTTGTTTCAGTTATGTAAGAGCTCTACATGAAAAACAAACAGGCTCTACACTTAACTACAGTGGTTCTCACCTTTAGATCTGTTGACCCGGAAGTGCCGTCAGTTTGGACAAGCATCACTTCCTGTAATTTGGAAATGCAGAGAGTAGCCAGTGGGGAGGGTGTCAATTAATGCTCGTTAGTAAGCAGCTCGATGCTTGCTGTGAGATCGATGATCCCTGTAAAATTGGTCGTTTTCGAACACCCAAAGGGGTACCGGACCGCACAGTTTGAGAACGGCACTGCTTTAGTAGATCAGGTATTTAAACAATTCAGTTTCTAATAAGATTTAGTGCAATAGCATAAAGTTGGTCAAAGTAGCAAAGTCAAATTCGTATAAACATAGCTTCTGGGTGTCAATATCTACTACCAATCCAGTGACCGGCGTTGCTCTAGCTCGGACTTGGGGAGGTCTTAAGTATGCCCAGGAAAAAAAAAATTCAATCTGTGGGCTTTAAAATAACGTTGAGAAGGACGTTATTTTAAGTTACATCTATAAATTTGAATGTTAAAACCCCTACAACAACTAGCCTGTGATGTCAGACAATACTGTATTAAAACTTTATAACCATTTTGGCCATTTAAACGCACAAAAACAGCACCTGGGTGGAATCCCTCCATAGAACATTAGCATGATTCCAGACTGGTGTATAGTAAAATCCTAATACGGTTAAAAGTCAATAACAAGCTGGGCCTTTTCCATCAGTCAGAACTAACCTCTTAAAGCAAACAGTCAACCATATAAGACATATTGGTGGTAAAAAACAGAGGAAGAGTCACATGTGTAGGGCAAAACTAACTTATAGTGAAGGTAGACAGTAGAACACAGGACAATATATAGTATGAAATTATTAGTGATGGCTTTGACTGATGTGGCCAATGACCGAGTGCACCCCTCCCGCGTGTCCTCCATAAGTATGATAATATTGGTCTACATTTGGTAATATCTGGCATATTCCTGATCTACCTTTTGTAAATTGGAAATGGTCTCTGTACACCTCCCATTTGTGTAAAAATGCAATATTTAAAATCTTTTTTTCTGTACATGAACATACTACTGTTGTAGCTGTGCATGTGAAAACTAAGGCTGCACTAAACATCTTCAATGTAGTTTCCTAACAAACATTTACTCAACTGGAACACAACTACTGAACGTTGCATAGTGCAAACATGTAACAGGAATTGAAACAACAAGCGTTTCCAGCGCCCCGGACATGTGATGACAGGTGGTTTATAGCCCCGGAAGATGTGATCATTAATGGGACCGCCCCCACCCCCGTCCTTTTTCTGGTTAGGGATGAACCATGCACTGCACAGCCGCAGAAAGTGCACGTGTGAATGATGCCGTTAACCGCCCTAGCGGTTGAGACGAGCCTAGCTCGTCCGAGCTTTATGCTTGCTCAACCGCGCGGGAAGGCCGCCGACGGGGAGACTTTATGCCTCCCCGGAAAGCTGCGGCGGATTGTTTTATTGCCGGCGGCCATAGACTCCATGGTATGGAGGAGCGCCGGCTTTCTTCTCCCGCAGTCAGCTGTGTCAGTAGACAACAGCTGCGCGTAAGAAGCTCCGGACGGAATGCGGAAACGGGGGCAGTTGTAGGAGGTATTACTGCCTGATCGGCCCATATCGTGGGCCGTTGTAAAAACGTGCGCGATATGGCCGATGGGCGCTAGGGAAGGTTAGAGTGGCCTACAACGGGTCGATACCTGTTTCGATGGACAAGCGTGAAGATGCAGTGGATCGCTAAACATGGTTTTCCTATTATGCGATTATAGTGAGTTATAGTGCAGATAAAGCAAATCCCCCAATGAATGTAAACACGAGGATGTTGACTTTCCATGAAACAAATGCACTTTTACTGTAAGCTTTGCAAATCACTGACCCAGAAAGAGTACACAGCTCAGATATTCAACCAACTGCGGCACAGCTTGGGCGACAGTTGGCTGCTTGCTTGTTTCAGTTGAGCAACTGAATCTGTTGAAACCAAAAGATTAGCGTTACATCTTAAAAATTTGCATTCTATGGTTGGGAGTTTAGTAACGTGTGCTGGTTTGTCATGAAAGGAAATGTAAAGGGGATGCTGTAGTTAACCAGATATTAACACAGGTTATATGTAAAGCTGGGCATAGACTGTTAGATTTTCAGACAATTTTATGGCAGAAAATCAAATGCGCAAACCTTAAATGTGGCCATGAAATCGATCAAACAAATTACATACATGTCTGTCAATTTTCTATCGATCTCCTTACTTTGAATGCGCCCCCATTCAAATAAAATACCGGCACACATAGGGTGTGCAGATGATTCTCTGCACGACTGGCCATGCGTGATGACGCCATCACGCACAGTCAATCCCACAAGAAATTGGTTCGGTATCAAGAGGTCTATGCCGGGCTTTAGTTATAGAAAAAACATACGAAAAAACAATACGAATACTTTTGACTTAATGTCAAAAATGCCCAAAACGCCAAACCAAGTCCATGCTTGGACAACTGAATTGGATATTTAACATGCTTAAATTTTTTTAGTAAATCAGTCCAATCGTGTTGATTAAAAAAATAGGCAACTCATGAAGTTTGGTGTAGTTTTTATGCGTTTTCATTGATATGCAGCAGAGATTTGTTGTCATACCCATTATCTGTAAATGTGGCTCACTTAAGGTACCCATACAAATCGATTTTTCACTCGATTCCCGAAAGATTGTGTGCCCCCTTTCTTCGAGCGGGATTGATCAAACAGGGAACCAACATGTTGGTAAATCCCTGTTGGATCGCCATTACTTTGGATCGGGACAGTATGGGAATGCATAGATTCGCCGTTCGATCGACGAACACTAAAGCGATGACTAACATCACAATAAATGAGCAAGTGGGTAACAACCCAAGTATCTTTACCCTTGAAATGCACAATTTGTAAAAAAAAGTAGCTGAAGGTTTGGTTAGCCTAAACAATGACTTTTGATATTACACCTGAAACATAGTTAAATGTGATTAGGGGCAGAGCCATCAAATCAATACTAGAGGATAGAATGGGGTTCTAAACACTTTAATTGAACCCATTGACCAATGTGCTATGCTAAAGCTTGCCAGTACAGCAAGAGACCAGAAACAGTTTACAATGATATATTTAAGGCCAAGGATGAGATATATAATAAAACTTAGGTGATCAGACTATTTATACTTTAGCCTAATTAAAAGGTTTATTATATTTAGGACTGATTTGCAGGATAGACCTAATATTTTTTAATAGCTTTCTATAAAAAAAAAAAATTAAGCTGAACATGCCAAATTGAAACCAGGCTATTTAAATTCTAATTTGTTCAATAATAAAGCAATTACAGCATTATTGAAAAGGAATACAATCATGTTGGAGGGATTAATGAAAGAGTCAAATAAGGAATTGCTAAAGGCCGGTGTGAACAGTACCCTCAATAATAAAGGCAAAAGGTCTCCAGGTGATTCTACATTTGGAATATGCATTAAGTTGTTGCTGTAAACCAGTGTTTCCTAAACTTTCCTTGCAGGGCCCCCCTTTTCGATTAAGGAACATTTTCGAGCCCCTTCCCATTAAAACACAGGTTCAGAATGAGGTCCTGTGCCCCATTGGAATACTTTCGTGGCCCGCCCACCAGTTTGGGAACCACTGCTGTAAACTATGATGTCCAAAGAGCTGTCAAAGCAAGGGAAACTGCCAACCAAAAAAAGACAGAAAAAACAACGCAAAACCATCAAAATTAGCAGCGGCCAAATCAACATATGGGACCATTCACACTGGTAAAGCTCTGGAAAGCAACTTTACCGGATGATGACAGAATCCTATCCATGGAAAAGGCAAATAACTTTATATCTAATCACTCAAAAGGAGGTAGGCACATCCATTTCTCTTAATCTAAATTCAAAAGACTTTGAGGATAAGTTTGTGGCTTACATAAAGCATATGAAATCTAACATGGGGGAGGTAACAAATCAGAGTAATGTAGTCCTCTGATAAAATGTCGATAATGCCCTGTTGTTTCAAGCCCAGCAATTCAATTATACAAAAAAAGCTTGTATATCTAAACACATTAAAAAGAGCCTAGAAACCTAGTATATGCCGTTCAATGTCATGAGGAACCTAGTATATGCAGTTCAATGTCATGAGGAACCTAGTATATGCAGTTCAATGTCATGAGGAACCTAGTATATGCAGTTCAATGTCATGAGGAACCTAGTATATGCAGTTCAATGTCATGAGGAACCTAGTATATGCAGTTCAATGTCATGAGGAACCTAGTATATGCAGTTCAATGTCATGAGGAATGAAAAGCCTGTATATTAGGTAAACAACACAACATTACACTAAAAACATGGACCAACATAGGAAGCCAAAATCTGCAGGAATCCACAGTCTTACTATTATTTAAAGGCAAAGGAACATTCTTTGAAGGACTAGTGCGATGCTTGTTTCAGACAAAGGTGATAAATGGTGTTAAAGAGGGGTGTATATCAATCAAATGCAAACATTTATAAAATAAAGAAGCAATCAACACCTGACAACCTCATATAATTGGAGATTTCAGAACTTAAACCTTTACATCTCAAAAAACCAACACCCATCTCATGGCACCACAGACGTGTGTAGGGTTTTAAACTAGGT